>PVJH01002529.1:6350-166136 GCA_004026705.1 Nesogale talazaci | reverse complement strand
CCCCCCCCCCCCCCCCCCCCCCCCCCCGGAAACTTTTGGTAGCATAGGAGGGAATTCATGAAAAGAGATGGGTGAGACTTTGTAGTACTTGAAATTTTGAAGCAGAGAAAGCGGGTAAGTAATCATAGCGGGTAAGTAACTACAATACTCATTTAGTGCTCAGGATCAGAGTTCAAGGTCAAGGTTTCTTTCTAGTTGGCTTGAACCAGAAGACAACAGAACAGATGGCATCTGGCCTGGATCCTCAAGGTCCCATAGTCTTGTTACGAGTTGCTCCACTCCCTTCAAGAAAACTCTCCTAGTTGAACGTGGGAAGTTCTCCGTGGCTTTGGGTCTCGTCATCCCAGGCGGCAAAGAGTTGACTTTACCAAGATGACAGCACCCGAATCGTCGGGAGTAGCCTGCGTACAACGTCGCCGGCCAGGCGGCTTGCTAAAAGCCTACTTATTTATTTACTTATTTATTTCCCGACCAAGCGAGGCCGAGAGCACCGTCTCATCTTCCCAGCCGAGGGCGGGGTCTGAAGCCGCAGAGTCGGATCGTGGGTCAAGATGGTGGCCGCCAGTCCCGCGGGCGTCACTCTCCTTTACCAAGATGGCGGCGGGGCCGCTTCCGGCGCGCGCCTCTCCAATCCCCTGCAAGATGTCAGAGCCCGAGCCGTAGCCGCCAGATCCGACCCGAGGAGAGGGAGCGCGCGCGGCGATTTCCGAGCGCCGGGCGGGGACTCGCTCGAGCCGCGGCAGCCTCTGCCTCGGTCGGGAACAGGCAAGTGCTGTCACCTGTGGGGGCGCAAAAGTTACCGCCCCTCTTGCAGTCCCCAGGCAACACGGCCCGAGCGTCCCAGCAATGGTCTCAGGTGCCGCACAAGGTAGGAGGCGCCGTCCAGCCGTGAGGCCGGGGCGGGGGGCTGGGGGGAGCTCCGGGAGGGGACCACCTGCGGGGACACCGTCACCCCGAGCCCCTCTCGGCCCGGGTGAGCCACGTGTTCCCCTCCCTGGCAGCGAGGCGGAGGCACGTAACGGGAACAGCTGGAGGGAGTTCTGACATCGGAAAGCGGCGCGTGCCGTGTGTCGTTCGGAGGGGCAGTGGGCCCGCGAGCGCGAAGGGGAGTGGGCCGCGCGCTGAGCCGAGCGCCGCGAATGTCAGGACTCGGGGGAGGAGACTCCGCGGGGAACTTGGACGGGGTCCCTGGATGGGGTGGGAGGAGAGGTCACGGCGTGGAAGAGGGGGGGTGGTGGCAGGGGTAGGGTGTGCTTAGCAAGCAACTTACGAGGTTGCCCGCAACTTGCTTTTAGGCTGGTCGCCCCCTGCTTCCCTTCAAGCGAATCAAAGTGCAAAGAAATCCAGCTCGCCAGGGGTTTTGCATTTGGCGTGCAACTTCCTTTCCGAGTGAGAGAGCGCTAGGAGGGAGAAGGCGGCAGAGGTGGGGGTTGAACTTGGCAGGCGGCGCCTCCTTCTGCCGCCGCCGCCGCCTCGCCGACTCGGGGAAGAGGGTGGGGGACGGCCGCGGCGCGGGGGAGGGGGGGGGGTGCCGCCTCGCAACTTCTCTCCCCGTGCGAGAGCGCGGCGGCGGCGGCAGGCTGGGCCGCCCAGACGATGCGGGGGTGGGGGACCTGCCGGCACGCGACTCCCTGCGGGCCCCGAGTACGTATCAGCGCTGACCCCCTCCCCGGCCCTCCCCTCCTCCAGCGCGCCCCGGAGGGCGTGTCGGGCCGCTCGGCCCCGGGCGCGGCAGAGCCGCTGCGGCAACGCTCGGGCCACCGGGCAGCCCCGTGCGAAGTGACACACTTCGCGCAACCGGGGGCGGGGGCGGCGCCGCGGACCCCCCTGGCGCCAAGGTCGCGGGCCCCGCCCGGGCTTCCGTGGCCAGTCCGCTGTCACTCGCTGGGGCGTTGCTGGCTGTCGCCGCCGAGCCGAGGGCGAGCTCCCGAGTGGGTCGGAGCCGGGCGGGGGCGGGGAAGGGGCCGGGAGAAGAGAAACTAAAGAAACTCGGCGCCCCTCCCAGCCCCGTCCCACCGAGCCCGGGGCGCCCCTCCACGCCGGGGCGCCTCGGCTGGGTCTGGTGGGCGGGAGCGGCGGGGCCGCGGCCTCGGGCCGGGGGACGCGGGCGGGCGGGCGCCGTCGGGGGCCGGCGCGGAGGCGGCGGGGGCGCGGGCCGCCCCTGCAGTTGCCGAGCGTCGCCAACAGGTTGCACCGTTCGCCGCCGCCGCCGCCGCCGCGCGGCCCCTCGGGCGGGGAGCGGCCGGGGGTGGAGTGGGAGCGCGTGTGTGTGCGAGTGTGTGCGCGCCGTGGCGCCGCCTCCTCCCGCCCCCCGCTCGGTCCCGCTCGTTCGCCGCGGCCGGGCGGCCCTTTCGCGAGTCCGCGCTCCTTCCCCTCCTCCTCCTCCTCCTCCTCCATTTTGCTAGCCCAAGTCTGCGACGGGAGCCCGAGTCACCGCCCGCCCGTCGGGGACGGCTTCTAGGGAGTGGAAGGAGACGCCACCAGCCGAGCGGCCGAAGTAGAGGGGCGCGGGCGAGCGGGAGCTGTGCCCGGGTGCCCCGGCCCGCGGAGCCCGCCGAGGGGCCGGGAGCTGCCGAGTCAGCCGCGGAGAGGGAGACTTTCGGATCGAGGGGCGCTCCCCGGCCCCCGCCCATGGAAAAGGGGGCGGCTGTTGACTTCCTTCTTTTAGAAAAAATTATTTCCCTCCTCCTCCTCCTCCTCCTCCTGCTTTCACACGCTAAGTTGTTTATATCGGCTGCGGTGAGCGCTGCGGACGGCCGCGGGAGGAGCGGAGCCTCTGCAAGGGTAAGAGGCGGGGAGAAGGGGGGCTGGAGCCGGGCGGGCGGGGGGCGGACGGACGGGCGCTGCCCCGAGGGGCGGCCCGGGCAGCGGGCAGCGGCGGAGCCTGGGGGGCCCGCCAACTTTTATTAGCCTCCGGGAGTGGGGGTGGGGGCAGGCTGGGGCCGGGTGACGGTGACGAAAGGGCAGCGCGCGGGTGACAGCGCTGGCCTCTTCCTCTCTGCCGCCGTCGCTTGGCTGGGCTGAGGGGGAGGAACCTGAGCTCCGACTGCGCGGAGCCTGGGCCAGCTGCCCCGCTTTCCAAACCTTCGATTCCTTGGCGCGCGCAGACCTGGCCTCCTTTCCAAACCGTACGCCCCCCCCCTTTCTTTTCCCGTCGAGGGGGACGCCCTGACACCCCACCCCCCACCCCGTGTGTGTGTGTGTGTGTGTGTGTGTGCGCGCGCGTGCGCGCCCCACGCCCGGTCCTAATTCTGTGCACCCGCATATTTCCACTCCACCTCCCTCCCCCCCTCCGTGCGCCCCAGCGGCCGGGCGGCGGGCGCGCAGCGAGGGTGCGCTCGGGTGTAGGGAGGGAGTGTGCACACGCAGGGCGGATAGCCTGCAACTTGGAGCCTCGGCCCGGCGGGCGACATCGGGTACGAGTGGGCGTGTCGGAGGGAGAACTCAACAGGTCTGGACGCATTTAGCTCGGCACCTCGCACTTTTTTTCTCTCCCCCGAGAGGGTTTGTTCTAGAGCGCTTGGCAGCGGTCGGCGCCTGACGTTGTCAGTTGGCCCCCTTTAGAAAAAGACCCTCCCTCCTGAACCACTGTCTCTCGGCAGTCACGGTTTTGGACGCGGTCTAGTTGGATGTTGGGAGGTGCAAAGCTGGTCACTCTCAAGGGGCCGCTGCAGACCCCTTGGCGCGGCACTTTGTCGCCCCCCCTCCCCATTAATGCGGCGGGGGGTATTTGCGATGGAAAGGGGGTTATCGCTTGAGAGGACCGTTTCGGGTTTGTTTGTTTTTGCGTGGAGAGTATTCTTTTGGTTTCGGGTTGGAAGACAGCTGTCAAAAAAAGCAGCGTCAAATTCATTAGACTCCATTCGATGCCTTGTGTTCAGAGGTCTGTGCGGTGGATGGGGCGAGTGAGCAATTTGCCCATAAGATTTGTAGGGGGGAAAGAGCTCCACTCCGTTTTCCACCTTCCGTGTACTCCCCTTTCCTTGAGGGCCAGGGAAGTTAATGCTTTTTAATGCATTTTTCCCAGGAAAAAGTCTCCTCTTACTGGATGGGATTTTACGAAATGCCTGCGTATGGAAACATCTTGATTATTAGCAATATTCTGGCAACCTAACCCTCTTGAGAACATGCTGAAAACTGGGGCGAGTATAGAAGGCAGAAAAAAATGATGCATTTCATTGCTATTTACCCTGGTTGTGATTTTACAGTTTTGCATTCACCCACCCGCCTTGCCTCGTGTTTTCAATACTTTACTATTTGAAAACAAAAACATGTTAGTGATATAATAAGTAGTATTTCATTATGAGGATGTTAAGGAGTTAAAAATGTAGCTTCATATAGATGGTATTGTGAGTTGTAACAACTGAGACAGCTGTATTTTAAGTTAGTCCAAGCAAAAATTGTAATGAGAAGCTCCTACATATTCTAACCTGTTTTTCTGAAATTTAAATTTTGGTTGTCCTATCTACAACACATTTCATACACTTTGTCCAAAATTTGGAGACTGTTAGGGACACTCTCAGTCAGAACGGGGTCTAAAATGAGAGCCTTCCCCGGCCTATAGAAAGATTAGCAGGTAAACTTCGCTACATGTCATGCAGATTGTGTGTGGTTCATGAGTAGGTTTCATTAAAAGGCTCATATATGTGACTATTTGGTAGGAGAGAAATTTGGGGGTCATTAGGAATAGAGACTTTCTGGGTTGTATTTGCCAAGGTTTGTGTGTATTGGTTCTCAGAAACCAAACAACCTTGATGGAAAGAGGTAGGATATTTAATGCTCACACTTTTCTTTTTGAAATCAGATACATTGACATCATCTTGAACTTTTATGTCTGTGATTAACATTCTGTGACTTGCAGGATGAATCAGTAGAGCTTGTCTAGGTACCATGGAGTTTAGTGTAGTCCCTTGCATCTTGCCCTCAGCTGTGCAAATTGACTGCCGTTATACTTTTTAATGTGGGACATTGAATGGGAGCTGTCGACATGACTTTTTTATTCTGGAAGATAGAAAAGTACTCTTCTGTTAATAAGCAGTTAGATTCGGAGTTAACTAACAGGTTGATTAAAGAGGGCATCTTAACTAATTGGATCACAGAGATATGTGACTTTGTAGCTTATTATGTCCCCCGCCCCTTCCTTTTTTTGTAGCCGATACTCTCTGATGGACTCCAAAGAATCCTTAAACAACCCTCCCAGTAGAGAAGAAACCCCCAGCAATGTGCATGGTCGGGGGAGAGGGAATGTGATGGACTTCTACAAAACCGTAAGGGGAGGAGTTACTCTGAAGGTTCTTGCATCTTCCCCCTCACTGGCTGCTGCTTCACAGGCAGACTCCAAGCAGCACCGACTCCTGGTTGATTTTTCAAAAGGCACAGCAAGCAATGCGCAGCAGCAGCCAGATCTCTCCAAAGCCGTTTCACTCTCAATGGGATTGTACATGGGAGAGACAGAAGCAAAAGTGATGGGAAATGACTTAGGATTCCCCCAGCAGGGCCAAATCAGCCTTTCCTCTGGGGAAACAGACTTTCAGCTTCTGGAAGAAAGCATCGCAAACCTCAACAAGTCAACCAGTGTTCCGGAGAACCCCAAGAGTTCGGCAGCCTCTGCTGCTTCTGTTGCCCCCACAGACAAGGAAGTCCCCCAAGCTCACCCCGATGGGTCTTCAGAACAGCCAAATTTGAAGGGCCAGCCCGGCACCAATGGTGGCAATGTGAAGTTGTATACCACAGACCAAAGCACCTTTGACATTTTGCAGGATTTGGAGTTTTCTTCTGGGTCCCCAAGTAAAGAGACACATGAGAGCCCTTGGCGATCAGACCTCTTAATAGATGAAAACTATTTGCTTTCTCCTTTGGCAGCAGAGTCTGATCCATTCCTTTTAGAAGAAAACTTAAATGAGGACTGCAAACCTCTCGTTTTACCAGACACAAAACCGAAAATTAAGGATAATGGCGATCTGATCCTATCCAGCCCCGACAGTGTGCCACTGCCCCAGGTGAAAACAGAGAAAGAAGATTTCATCGAACTCTGCACTCCCGGGGTAATTAAGCAAGAGAAATTGGGCCCGGTTTACTGTCAGTCAACCTTTTCTGGAGCAAATATAATTGGTAATAAAGCATCTGCCATTTCTGTTCATGGTGTGAGCACTTCTGGGGGACAGATCTACCACTATGACATGAATACAGCGTCCGTTCCGCAACAGCAGGATCAGAAGCCTATTTTTAATGTCATTCCACCAATTCCTGTTGCTTCAGAAAACTGGAATAGGTGCCAAGGATCTGGAGATGAAAACCTGACTTCATTGGGGACTTTGAACTTCTCTAGTCGGTCGCTTTTTTCTAATGGCTTCTCAAGGTAAGATAAAAACTTTTCTTTTGTTTCTCAAAGCTAAGACAGATTGACTCAGATTTGAATCTTTATTGTATGTGTTTTTCAGAGTTTTCTTTGCTGTGGAAAGGTTAAAGTGGACATTTGAAAGTAGATATGATAGCCACTCTAAGTGTTTAATTGGCACATCACCACTTTAAGTTTTTTTCCCTGAAATACTGAGTTCATGTCTCATTGGCATGGTTAAAGGTTTTGAACATTTTAAAATAGTTTTATATACTTGCAGGTATTTTATGTAAAAACTGTGTGAAGCTTTAGCACCAGGAGATTAAAGGTTAAAAATTACATCTTTCAGCAATCAACCCTCTTTTTCAAATAACCTCTGTTGAAGAACTTGAGCTTTGATATTGCTAAAGCAATGCCCTCAGCAGGGTGCAGGTGCCAGACCATTGGTTCTCAACCTGTGGGTTGGGACCCCTTTGGGAGAGAAATGACCCTTTCACAGGGGTTGGCCTGTGAAACAGTGGCATAGCAGTGGCAAGATAACCGTTATGAAGTAGCAACGAAAATAATTTTATGATGGGGGGGGGTTTCACCACAACATGAGGAACTGTGTTAAAGGGTTGTGTGATTAGGAAGGTTGAGAACCACTACAGTATGTAGACATGGGGCTCGACCACAGGGTTCCCCACCTACAGGGTTCTCTTTAAGAAAGGAACGGATTACAGTGTTGTACAGAACAAAATTCTACTTTTAAATGTTCTTATATGTTCTCAAATAGGTAACCGAAGACTAGATTTGTTAAGCCTCCCCTCTCCCAGGTCTTTTGATTTCTCTCCCTCTCTCTGACATCTACTCCCCGCTCCCAACCTTTCTTTGATTCAGCTATTTACAGACATACTGGCAGTGACTGTCTGGCCCCAGAAAAGTTTATTAAAATGTTATTTTCAGAAAAAGCATTGTTATCATTTAGAGGTATGTGTTGATGGGGGTTAAGCTCCCCATCCTCTGTCCCCACTGGCAACTCAGATGAATGCTGAACTCTATATCTATTGTAGGTATCAAGGAAAAAGCAAACATGGATTGTAGAGACAGAGGTTGATTAATGAGCGGCTTTTTGAATGAAGGCATTCTGGACACTTATTTGTTTGTACATAACTGGTTAGCTCTATTTTTTAAGTGATGTTCATTGTTCCCACTGACTAGTCATTGTGGATTACTCTAGATAGAATAACCCTAGCACTAAAGTAACCCCATTCCTCTCTAAATAGTATATCTTTCTTGTTGAGTGAAAAAAAATTAGACTTAGGCAATGTTCAAAAAGATTTGTTTTCTTCACAAGCAGCAACATAAAGCTTGAGATTATAAAGGCATACAAAAACTAAACTACCTACTGATCTACATAAATAAAACTTTCACTTTGTATTGTCCTTCTGAATTGAAGGTTTAAAATGTATTTAATTTGGAGATTGAGATGTTCTGTTGCATAAACATTTTTGCCTTGGGGTGGGTGGGGAAGAAAAACAATTTTGCTTTAAATGTTAAAAGGCATGCGATGTTTTATTTTCAGTTTTAAACTATTTGGCAGTGGAATTCATAGTTGAATGTGCTTGGTTCTCTTTAAAGAGTAAGTGTAGATAACATGATTAAGCTGTCTGTAGGACACTGTTAATTGATTTGTAAAAAAATCATAATGTCCAAAGAAAAATAATATGTCTCAGAAAACACTATGGGATTATGAATGCATGTTGTCCTGATAATCACCATGGTATTGTTTTCATTTCTTTTATTATTAAAAAAAACCCTTAGAACAAGACATATCATTTTCCATTCACTATGAACTCTCATTAAGCTCTATAAAATCTGGGATATGGAGCATAAATCTTAGATGAGCGTAATTACCCTTAAATCATTGAAGATCATCTTTATACTTTTATTGACCTTCATAGTATTTTCACATATAAAGTTTCTTCACATATTTCTAATTTGAGTCTCATAACAACGTGAAACTAAGTAAAGCCATAATGATGTGTCTCTTTAGAAATTCTTTACTGTCAAATGAAAGTGTTTTTTTGTGCCAGTGTGTGATTTGGAGTTGTAATCTAGCCTGTGTCCTAAAGAACAGGTATTATACCTTATACAGGATAACTTGGTAATGTTTGAAAATGCTATAGCTCATGACATTCAGTAATTTAGCATTGTGAACCCTTGATTGCTCTGAACAAAACTTCTTCCAAATAAATGGACACAATGTTTCTTTTCTGCTCATCATTGAATTAGTCTTTTGTTTCCAAATAACAATGCAATCAATGTAACTCCAATTGGCTCTTTTCTATGTTGCTTGACTCCTGCTGATGTTAGCCATGACCAGTGATCCTTAGTGATTCACCTGTTGAGAACACAGCTGGACTGAATACTGACCTTCTGAGATAAGAGATAAAAATAATTAGATGTTATGATTAACTCCACTGGCATTCTTTTTAAATTAAAAATATCATTTATAATATGTCTGACTTTTTTTTTAAAAAAAGTATACCTACCACTGCTGTTCCTCACAGCAAGCAGAGGAACAACCAAAACCTTTATGACTGTGGGGGAAGAGGATTCCTTCAGCTGTGTCAGTGCTTCACGATACCCAGTTATGTTAGACTGTAAAATTAGTAAGGCCTTTTTAAGGTTTTGACTTATGGGTAATAAAATAAAACTATTACTGCTAAAACTCCTTTAATTAAATGAACTAGCCATTCTAATTTAACATGCTTTCAAATACTGAATTCAGTTAAGTTTACCATAAATTTGTCATGTTCATAAAAGCACATTTTTGCATAATTATGCATTCAACATTGTTTCACTTCAGTTTATTGATGGTGAACCTGCTGCAAAGAGACAACTCAAAGAAGTAAATGGTTTCAGTCAGAGTTTGGGTTTTTATTATGTTAAATTACTGTGTTGGAACTTTAGTGTTAAAACATTGACTGCCTTCTAAGGGGAGGGGAGTAATGGAGAGGTAGGATGCAAGATGAACTTGTAAACTCAGTTCCTGAGTCGAGTGTAGCATTGTGATGAATGGCATTTAATGAAGCAACTAAAATTTGTGCAGATTTAACCTCTCTCATTATTGTGCCTGTACTTAACTTTATGAAGGTAATGAAAATGAAGACTTGTATAAACACAAGATGAGGGAAGCAAGTTCTACCCTGCTCATTTTTCGAAAACTAGCTTCATATTGAATGCTTTCTCTCAGAAATGGAGGAGCCATAAAGAAATTTTACATTACAGTTTATACTGCTTTTAATAGAATAGCTTCTGTTTTCCTTTCCTTCCAAGAGGTCTAACAGTGGTTGTTTCTGTGTCCCTTAAGCTTAAGATTTCTGAGTGTCTCATATAAAGTGATTTCTGAATATTGAAGGAGGTTTTTCATGGGTACTTATTTATGATGGGAATGGAAAAGTAAATTAAAAGTATCCATTACCTTTTAATTCCCTTGTTCCATAAAATTTTTACGTCCCTCTATTTCTTGCTGTATGATCATGTAAGGCACTTTTTCCTCTCCTTTTTTTTAAAAAAAAAATCCTATACTTTGTTGTGGCTATATTATTAGTTAAAGAGAGAAAAACCGTAAGACAAAATACACTGTATATTCAGGTATCTTAATTTAATGTGGAATGACTCTGAGACGGAAATATAGAACTGGCCTGTGGTCAAGTCTTTTGAAATTGCTTCCTCTCATCTTTCTTTGAATTCAGCATTATATTTTCATAAAGTATAGTATACTTAGCAGTCAGGATCTTTTGGTTGTTTATTAGTGTCACAGATATTTTACTTAATAAGACCACTTTCAGTATTGAATATTTGCACATTTTATGAAAACTTGGATTCAGAGATATACCTTGCATGTTTATCGGTTAAATGCAAAATATGTTGATATGAGGGAGCTTCAAAAAATTGTGGGAAAATTCCATTATTTAGTTCCTTTGTTCCAAACTTTCTGAAAACCCCTGTTCCTCATTCTCCCACCCAAAAGGCAAGATTTTAACTATTAGGTGCGGGCTTCCTACTAAAATAAACTCGGGTTGATGTCTTAGTGAAGAGATGCATCAATGCAAGTTTATTTTACCATGAATGTCTAATGTAAAAGTCAGACGATCTGTATTAATTGGTTGGTTATATAAGTCTTAAATTCACTCTGACCTACAGGTGATTTTAAATAGCCTACTTTTGCCTAGAAATCTTAATTTACATAGATTTAGAGTAGATCTGGGGCATAATGTTTAAAACTTACACATATTTTTCTTATTTTAATGACTACACCTAATTTTAATTGACAATGAGTTCTCATATGTTTTTATCTATGTGGGTATATTAAATAGGCAAAAATTTATTTTAACTAGGCAAATTGAGGTTGGTTCTGCATAGTATACCCTTCTGAGGACATCTGGTAATATTTTCATCAAAAGTAATTGTGTAGTATTTGCAGGTATTTGCCAAATTAATGGGCACTTACTTACATGTTTCTGAGTCATAGGAACTATATATTGGTGAATCCTCTTGTAGAGTGTTTTCTAGAAGTACCTTTGTTGAATTAAGCCGTAACTGGAAAAAGAAATCAATTACTTATTGACCTTTACAAAAGAATTTAAAAGCTTGCATGCACCTTATTTCTGTAGCCCCAGAGGCAACTGCCTTTTTCTTCTGACCTGTTCTCCTTGGACTCTGTATTTCTCAGAAAAATAAAAAATACTCCTACAGAGAACTTCCAGTCTAAAAACAGATCCATCCCGTAAGTGAATCCTTTCTCTTGGAATTGTTGAGTGATCACATCTGGGCTCACATGGTATCTTAGCTAACCTAGTGTTGCTAAAAGGAAGCCTGGTGTTTAGGGATTTCCAGTTGGCCTGCTAACCGCAAGGTCACTAGTTCAAAACCAAGAGTCATCTACAGGAGGGAAAGATGGGCTTTTGTACTCCAGTAAAGAGTAACAATCTTGCAAACCACAGGGGTAACCACAGAGTTGCAGCAAGGGGGCATTGATAGATGGCAGTCAGTGCTGCTATAAGAGAAACAGCCCGAGTGGGTGGCTTCGATAAACAGAAATGTATTCTCTCAAAAGTTTTGGAGACTAGAAGTTCAAATTCAGAGTTGTCAGCGGTGGGGAAGAAAGATCCTTGTCTCCTTTCGACATCTGGTCCTGGTGATCTCTGGAGATCTCCTTGTATCCTGGTATCTCCCCCTGGATCGAGGATGTTTCTAGTTTAGGAACCTCCAAGTCCCAAAGACATGCTCTATCCCAGTTCTTTCTTGGTAGTAGTACATCTTTATCTCTGTTAGCGCCTGTGTATCTCAAAGGAGAATGACTCAAAATATTACCTAATCCCATAGATTAAACATCATCCTACCTCATTAACATAACAAACATAACCAGATCCTCTTACCAGAACTTAATCCTGCCTCATTAACAACAAACAAATTAGGATTTGCCACAAATAGTAGAATTTTGTCCGCTCACCAAATAGAAGACAGCAACAAATTTAACACATGTTTGAGGGAAACACAGTTCAATCCATGACTGTTGAGTTAGGATGTGAATTTTAATAGTGTGTTGGGTTCCCCCCCCCCCAAGTTTATATATTAAAGTCCATCTTAAAAAATAACAACTTTATAATAGTTCACAAATCTTTGTAGGCAGTTATCGCAACCAGCAGGTATAATTATGTTGGCAGGTTGTCTTCTTATTTCTTAGTGCCATCACAAATGCCATGGAAGCTGCAGTTTCCAGTGGAACTAATATTGTAGAGTAGGGAGTGGAGCAATAGAGATATGTGGACTGGGGCAAGATATGTATCTGTGACACTATCAAGAATCATTCTAAAAACCAACTATTTGGGTTAGCTGACATGAATTGAGAGGGATGAGAAGAGAGAATATCTCTGCCTATGTCTATGTCTTGCACCAACCAGGATTCTAATTCTGTTTCTTCCATTCGAGAAACAAATCTAAAGCTAATTGTGGCAAGGGAATTCCTGTTTATAGAATTTTGTTGTTGTCTTTTGCTGTGTTTATTACCAAAAAGAATAGAATGAGCAGTTTAGTTTTAGGTTTTTTTAAATTACTTAAGCTTAAGAGCATATGCATATTTGCCCCACTTAAAAACTTAAGCTGCTATTTAATTAATGAAAATATAATGACTTAAATATTATTGAAATAATTATGTGTGTGTCTGATGTTTTTTATTTTCCTGTATGTGTTGTCATCTGACTGAAGTGCAACTCTCAGTAATACATTTCCATAGGTTGTGTACTTTTTCTTCTGGAATATTGAGGAAATTAACTTATTGAATAGTACATATGTAGAATAAATTATGGGATTCTGAAAGTGTTAGTAATTAAAGCTATTTCTTTTGCAGTATAGGATCCCTAGTGGTGCACTGGTCAAGGTGCTTGGCTGCTAAACAGAAATGTCAGTGACTTGAGCCCCCCAGCCGCTCTTTAGGAACGAGATGTGGCAGTTGGATTCTGTAAAGATTTCTAGGCTTGGAAGCCTACATGGCAGTTCTACACTGTTGCTGAGGGGCGCTGTTAGAATTGACAGTGATGGGTTTGGTTTGATTTTGTGCTGCATTATAATCCTTAAAGGAAATTGCTCTGAATGGAAGTTTGTCAGCCTCTAATTTTATTTCTGGGCTAATTTAAATATAATTGATATATCCTGATAGAGCCACATGTTTAAACCTCTGTTCTCGAGTAACCTTAGTATATTCCGCATGCTTTAAAATGTTTTCTCTCATGCAGCAAGTTTCAACAAGATTAGTAGTGTGTGACAGTGGTTCTCCACCTTCCGAATGCTGTGACCTTTAATACAGTTTCTCATGCTGTGATGACCCCCCCAACCCCCCCAAATTATTTTTGTTGCTACTTCCTAACTGTCATTTTGCTACTGTTATGATTATTCGCCCCCAAAGGGGTCCAGAACCACATGTTGAGAACCACTGGTCTATGATGTAGCAAGCTTCATGAAAATAACTTATTTCAGAATTAATATTTCATTAGGGCACCAAAAAATGTAGACATCAGGAGTAGAAACGTGATGATACAATTAGTTGAGGATATTTAGCATATATCTTAAATTTCCATTTTTTGTGGTTCATAATTTGAAGAACCAACTTCAAGAGTTTGAAGTGTTTGGGACTTATAGCTCATTTGTTTTTGTAATAAAATTAGCCTTTATTCTAGTTGATTTCATAATTTTCCACAATAATGTTCAATCTTGGCTATTATGAAAGTATACTTAATAGCCAAATTTTGAAAACTGTTATGAAATGACATCCAGTTTAGTATGTGATTTATTATTTCATGCTGCTTGGGACAGTGCAGGAACTTAGGATCATCTCATCACACTTGAAAAGTACAGCTCTCCTACACATAGGACTGCACATAGGTCAGCAGTTCAAAACCACCAGTTGTTTCAAGAGAGAAAGTTATGGCTTTCTACTGTAATAAAAATTGCCATTTCAGAAACCCCCAACGGTAGTTGTCATCTGTTCTTTAGTGTCAGTATGAGTCAGAATTTGACTCCATGGTAGTGGATTTGGTTTGGCTGTGTTATACCTACAATTTTACTTTATTGTTACCTTATAAATCTTTTGATTTTTTTTGTGGATAAACACTCCCTTTTAAGATGGTCTATATTGCAATTTTGGGTGCAATTTTATCCATTCTCTAATCTCTTCCACCCAATTTAGATATTCAATAGTAGAAATAACCTACACTATGCTAAAACCCAGGAGACGTGGGTTCTAAGAAAGTTGATCCAATCCAAACTTCGGGTAATCAAATAATTTAGAATAAAACAATCTCTTTATAGAAAATAGAATTGTTCTGCATTGTTTACAAAGGGTGTGTGTGTGTGTGTGTGTGTGTGTCTGTGTGTTGGGGGAAGGGGACAGAGAATTCTATAATCCTCCTAGCTTTTAGTGAAGAAACACAATTTTGGTAGAGAATAATATACTACAAGGTTCCTTGATTATTTTTTCAATATAAGACAAAGAAGAAACCCAGAGTTAGTTTATTTACAAGAAAATGGTTTCGAATAATGTAATCAGTTTTAGCCAACTACAAGTAAAAACAACTAAAACACCAAACTGGAAAAATAAATGAATAAAACTGATTGCTCTTGAGTCAATGTCAACTCAGAGTGACCTTGTAGGACAGGGTGGAACTGTTTCTGTGAGTTTGCATGACTAATTCTGCCCCACCTCTCCCCTGACAAGGGGTTGGTGGTTTTGAACTAGAAACCTTGAAGTTAGCAACTCAATGTGGAATTATTATCCCATCAGAACTCAAGTTCTCTGAGCTTTTTTTTTATTTTACTGTAAAACACATCATGCTTTTATTTAAGACACATCATAATTTCATTTCCTCGGAAAGTTGCATTCTGTTTGCATAAGTTTCATGTGTTTGCAGTAGAGGACATGCCATTGGGAGCTCTACTTGGGATCATTTTTGGTGTTTTAGTATTTGAGTTTGGGGTTTTTTTTTTTTTTTCAAAAAAAACCTTTGGGGACTCTTACTTGTCTTATCCCAATCCATACATTCATCCAATGTGTCAAGCACAATTGCACATATGCTGCCATCATCATTCTCAAAGCATTCTCTTCCCACTTGAGCCCCTGATAGCAGCTCCCCATTTCTTCTCCCACCCACTCCCCCATACTTCTTGATAAGTTATAGATTATGTTTCCCATATCTTACATTGCCCTCCATTACCCATCACCCACTTATCCATTATTTGTCCCTCTGGTAGGGGGTTCTAGTTTGATTCTCGTGATCGACTCCCTCTTCCTCTCCCCACCCTTCCCTATTCCTCCTGGTGTCTCTACTCTCATTGTTAGCCCTGAGAGGAATATGTATCCTGGATTCCCTGTGTTGTAGGCCCCTATCTGTAGCAGTGTGCATGTTCTGGTCTAATCTGATTTTTAAGGTAGAATTAATCTCATGATAGTGGGGTGAAGAAAGCATTAAAGAACTAGAGAAAAGTTGTGTTTCATCAGTGCTTTACTCCACCCTGACTGGTTCATCTCTTCCCTGTGACCCCTCTGTGAGGAGATGTTCAATTATCCACAGATGGGCATTGGGTCTCCACTCCATGCTCCTTGCCCCCATTCACATTGAGTATGATTTTGTTATGGGTCTTACATATCTGAGACCTGGTGCCATCAACACCTTGTGATCACAGAGACTGGTGTGTTTCTTCCACGTGGGCTTGGCTGCTTCCGATCTAGATGACCACTAGTTGATCTTCAAGGTTTTAGGGGCCCAGATGTCTGGGCTTGTTCTTAGAGTCATTTTAGAGTCAAGATAAATGATAATTGATAGCTCCTCCGCTGCCACCCCCCATCTTTGAGATCAAGAAATGAGGCCTGTGGAGATGTCTGGAGAAAGGTCACAGAGCAAGTTAGTGTGCCAAGTAATTCTGAGTTTTCTAAGTGCTCTGCCCGGGGGAGTTAAGCGTTGGGCTGTGATCTGGATGGGCAGCCGTTCGAAACCACCAGCAGGCACATCCCTGGGAGAAAGAATGGGTTTGTTGTGATGAGTCATGGATGGCAGTGAGATGCTTCCAGCAATTTTTCTCATAACTTCTCGGCCTCTTCTAGAGGCTGGGAAAAGCAGGTGGTTGACATAGAGGAGACAGTTATTTTGACTTGGCTAGATTTTAATAATACACTGTCCGTATTCTTTCCTGAAAGAGGAGGTTTTATATTCCAGTAGAGTTACAGTCGCAGAAACCCAGAGGAAGTACTAGTCTCTCCTGTATCATCTCTATGAGCTAGAAATGACTTGATGGCATGGAGTATTTTTTTAAGTGGTACGGAGTATGTTCTTTACTTTAAATTTTGTTAACTACCCCCACCCCACCCCAATATTAATTGTGCGACAGTGGCCCAAGTGGCACAGTGGTTAAATGCTAAGCTCCCAACTGAAAAATCAGTGATCCAACAATACTACCCACCACCACCACAGCCGTCACAACCTGCTTCTGTGAAGCACAGAAAGGATCCCTGGTGGTGCTCTGAAGTGAAGTGTTGGATTGTTAACTGCAAGGTTGGTGATCCAAACCCACCTGCTCTGGAAACCCAAAGGGGCAGTTATCCTCAGCCCTCTAGGTAGAGTCACTGTGACTTGGAATCAACTTGATGCCTCTGGTCTGGGTATTCATAGCAGCACTTTGCTAAACGACTGTGCAGACAGTCATCTCACTTGAACATCTTACGAATGCTATAAGGATTTTCAATTTTGTTTCTATGTCAAGTTCCTGATTCTAGAAATATTTGAATAGGACAGAATGCAGATATTCTTTCATTTTACAGGTGGAAATGTTTTTGAGATTTTTAAAGAGGAAAAGAAAAGGATCATCAATAAAAATTAATACGTATCTGAAGGGAAATACTCTCAATATTTGTTGTGTCCCTCATGGGCCCTTTAGCACCTGTTTGTCAATAATGCAATTTTAGACATTGTATAAAGGAGAAGTGAGATCAAACCTACGCAATCTTGTATGCATTTGTTTAGTCACTTACTGCTTTCTGTCGCAGTTCCAACTTCTGTAAAAGGGTGATAACACCCAGCTTTTTGCCTGGCAGTGTTTGTGCATCTGTGTTTACTTTTGAAAATTAAAAAGCATTATAAAAATGCAAGGTGGAATTTTGACTTCTCTGCCAGGACTACTCAAGCCAGCTTAAGCCTCATCGCTAGGTATGTTAGGGCATTGGTAGCTGTGGTGTCGGCATTTCCTACTTACCAAGCACTAAGAATTCTTCAGTGTCCAGTATGTGTAGTGCCTGCAGGGCTATGGATCCAAGTTTCATAAAGACTACTGTACTTACCAGTCCTTAGTGCCAAGGTAATTAGTCTAACAGTGAAATTTTTTCAAGGTTAGTATTTTCTTAGGCTCCTTCAGTAAAGCCTTTCAGTAGACTTTGTTGTTTTATATGAGGTGTGCCATCTAACTTTGGTAGCCACACTGATAACTTTGACCAAATTGTTGATCTTTTTATTATTAAGTGGTAGAGTATCCCCTATCTATTCTGTTGTCTGATATTCATAAATAACAAAATAGGAAAAATTTCTAGTCATTCAGAAACTTTAATCTGGATATGAGACCTTTGTTATCAACTTTGACATTGTTTTAAATATAGTTAGCTGAGCTGTGTGAAAAATAACTTGTGGTTTTATGAATATTGGATACCAAAGATTTCTTAAATGCATAAATTTGGGAGGATTATAAAATACAGCTCATCCACTAATTTTTTTTCATTATCAAGTGGGTGAAAGCTATTGTAGCTAAACAAATTTGATGGGTTAAATATGTGCACTTTTTTAAAGATAAAGAATCTGTACAGAAACAAACTTTAACCATTTAAATTGGTAAGCATACCAATGTAAAACATAACTTATTAAGTTTGCATGGAGTGTCTTTAAAGGGAAACTTAAAAAAATTAGCTCTTACTTTATGGGAAATTAGTTCTCTGGAATCCAGCTAGATTTATAAGGACAAAATATCTATAAAATATTGAGATTTATTTCTTTTACATAAAAGATGCCATAATGAATGTTAACATTTCTAACTCTTCGCCCTGAGAAGCTATGCATATTTTTCCTCTTTTGAAATTGCCATCAGAGCCACCTTGTAAACCATAAAAGACAATTGGACTCATTATACTGAAACAATCAAGTCCATGACCTTCAAGGAGAATCCAACTAATAGCACACCTTTAATGTACAGTGGAACAAGTTGATAGGGTTTGAACTATTTTTTTAAAAAAATTTTAGGCTGCAACTCTTTACCAAAGTAAGCTACCTTGTCTTTCTTCTGCAGAGTAGCTGATGGATTTGAACTGCTGGCCTTTCAGCTATCAGCCCAACACTTAACCCAGTGCACCACCAGGGCTGTTTTCATCATACTTTAGGAACAGCTGCATATTCTTGGTTAATCAGAAACTTTCTTTCTTTCTCTTAGCTTGATTGTCAGCCTTATTTGTGTGACTGCATATTTTAACAGTTTCCATGGATTTAGAATATTTGTGTTCGTTGAAGGTAATTTGAAAGAAAGGAGCACAGTGTCAGTGTCGTAGTGGTTAAGCATTCAACTGCTAACCAGAGAGTTGACGGTGTGGCTCCACCAGGTGCTCCACGGGAGGAAGTGGTGACGTTGGATTCATGAAGATTTACAGCTTGTGGAGTTCTCCTCTCTCCTGTAGGGTCTCCATGAACTGGGATTGGACTTAGAGGCTGGGAATTTGCTATTTTAAAAACCCATGTAAATATTTCTAAAGAAGATGTTTAAAAGGGCTGTGAATATCTTTGGGAAATGTGCATAGCCTCCAAGGGGGACCAGTCTGAAATAGATGATGCTTCTTGGGTAAGCTCTGGTCTATATTTCCTATAAGCTGCCAAAGAACTTTATGCTAACTCCTTACATATTTCCTTTTCTTGATATACTACAGGAAAAAAATTGGTATTATTTTTCTCTATGACTAATTTTTTTCATCATAGTTCTTGTGAGCCTTGGACTTGAAGGGAATTTGGTGATAACAGATGACTAGGGAATAACCATCTGACAATAACTATGGCAAGAACAACGCTAGTATGTAAAGTAGTTTAACAGAGTAATAGTTATAATATAAAATCCACATGTTTTTTACTTTTATTATTTATAATCTGCCAATTTTCTATAACAGTCAAAGTAACTAAAAATTCAGGTGAATTTTAGTTGTCACTACTATTTTTTATATTTAGTTATGTTATTATTTGTAAATGCTAGTGTTGGAATGGATCATAGTCTTTAAAATCACGCAGATGCATGAAATGGTATTAAAAATAATAGACCTTTTGTAACCATCTTGTTGGTGCTGCAGTTCTTTGAAGCACAGCTTCCTTAAAGAAGCCCTCGTTTGCGGTAATGGGTTATGCTTTGGCATGCTAACCACAAGGTGTCAGCAGTTTGAACCCAGCAGCTGTCCTGGGGAAAAAAGATGAGACTTTCAGCACCCCTAAATTTACAACCTTGGCAAACCAACATTTCTACGCTGATCTTTAGGGTCACTATAAGTGAGAATTGACCCGGTGACAGTGAATTTGGTTTAGTTTTTGTTTCTAGCTTAGTTAAAAACTTCAGATTTGTTGATGTGTATGTTTAAAACAGCTTGGAATTTCCTAACTCTTTCTCACCAAAAGGTAATTTACAACCTTTATTAATTGCCCAAGAAAGGGAGTAAAAAGCCATCATAGCCTGACTGATGTTTAACATCAGTGCTTTACTGCTAACTCTAGCTTTGTTTTGTACTCTGTTGTATTAGCCTTGGGATATCCCCTTGTTTGTGCTGTTAGTTTAGAGCAGTAATTCTCAATCTTCCTCGTGCCGCGACCCTTTAGTACAGTGCCTCATGAGGTGGTGACCCTGTATGTGGGCATATCTGCGTGTGGGTGGACCCACCTGGAGTCAGAGGTGCAGTGTCTCGGTTCCTAAGACTGTGGGAAATAAATTATCTCAGGCGACCCCTATGAAAGGGTTGTGCAACCCCCAAAGGGGTTGTGAACCCCAGGTTGAGAACCACTGGCCTAGAGGCTGACAAATTTTTTCAGTTCAGTAGAAGATGTTTTTTTTCTTATCACCAAGTGTATATCATGGGCTGGCATTGGAGCAGTCTGGGTGCTAGGTGTTTGGGTTTTGTTGTTAGTTGTTGTTTCAATAGAAGGGAACTAAAACGTCTCTGACGAAATTCCATTATTTTTTAAATTTTATTTTGTTGTGACTTAGTTTTACCCAAGACAACCCATAAGCCTACCTGCCACCAAATTGATTTTGATTCCTTGTGACCCTATGTAGGGTTTCCACGACTTTAAATTTTTCCAGAAACAGCTAGTGTCTTCTTTCTCACTGGAAGAGCCAGCAGGTTTGAGCACCAGACCATGTGGTGAGCCACAGAACTCTGACCCCACAGTGCCACCAGGGTGCCTAGTCGCCTAGTGTATGTCCTTAGTCTCTAGGACAATTGTGGATTTCTTTTGAGACTCCTCAGTGTAGGAGCCCAAACCTGAGGAATTTTTGCCTGGAATGTTCTTCCCCCGGATGTCTATATAACCCACTTGCTAACTTTATTTAGGTCACTTCTTAAATGTCATCTGTACAAGAAAGACCATCTATGTGAAACAGTAACATCTTTCACAGACCCTTTCCTTTGACATTATTTATCTGCTTGTTTATTTGTGCCCCTGTGCTCCCCTGGTGGAGTGAAGCTCTGCTAAAGCAGTGTTCTTGTCGGCCTTGCTTCCTACTCCAGAACAGTCTCCAGGACAGGGTAAGACCATAACAGACACATCACGGAAACATGAATAAGCAAAACCCACATAAGCAGTTGTTGAGCACTACTGCACTAGTCTTTCACAACAAAGGATGTGTCGGTCAGTGAATACTATCGCTGACTTCCCCAGGTAGAAAACCAGTCTTAGTACATACAAGGGCTCGCGTTTAAGAAAATAGATCTATAGAAGTTGTACTTCAAGTATCGTTAGTTTTTAAATTGTCTTAGGTCTTTGAAATGAGTTCCATTTCACAACTTCTTGGGAAAACTCTGGTATAATTACCATAGAACAAATTCGGGTAACCCAAGCTTGAAACATGAAGAATTTGAGGCTCTGCTTGATGTTTTTATTTTGCTCACAGTAGTAACCTAACTTGTAGAGTGATTTCAGGCTAGAACACTTCAGAGCAGAAACTTTTTAATGTTTTTCACTTTTATAATGATGGAGGTAATTCATTCCAGCACATGAGTGTACAGTGTGCATTTTACTGGCTTAATCAGAAAGAGAGACCAGAAATAAATTTGTTCTTTTAATCTATATATCTATTTAAAAGTGTGCGTGTACTCTGTGAATACTTAAGTAAGCAGAGGTATCTATTAAAAAATCTTCTGAATTTCCATACTATCTTTCTTCACCTTCCTTGTATTTTAGATTTGTGAACCTGATTTTATGTGTCGCTTTGACTTAGGCTCCCTGTAGTCCAGAGCAGCGATTCAAAGAGCTAATGGAATGGCTCCTTCTTCTTTTAAGTGACTTCAGCTTGCTCTGGGGCAAAGGCCCTCACAGAAAAGGGAAAATGTAAAGGATAGGTAAGTGTTTTCAGCTAACCCAAGAAAATCAGTTGAGGTCGTTTAAGAAAGAACTGCTTGGTGTCCAGGGGGAGGACCAAGGACAGGCTGCTGGGCAAGGCATCCAACGGAGCAGCCACACTGATGAAAGCTGGAGAATGAGGAGACAGCAATCTCAGAGTGGGACGGACAGGATAGTCTACACTGCCAAGTCAGATAGGGAAGAGGAGAAACAATAACTTCATAAATATGAGTGTTGTTGACGTCAGTCCACTGAAAACAGCCTCAAAAAAAACTAAGCCCAAGAAACGAATTAAATCCTTAATAGAACAGTAGTAATAACTAGTGATCTGCTTATACTTTCTTTTAAAAGGTAAAAGGAACCAAGTTTGAAAGCTTAATCAATCTTTGATATTTAGCTTACAGTATTACCGTAGATATTAAGAAGCACATTCAGAGATCTTAAGGACCCAGAGTCTGGAGTTAGAAGGAAGGGACGAAAGCCGTGAGCCAAGAAAGAATTGAGTTTCAGTTGCCTGAGAAGCTAGCTAAGTACATGAGGGAAAAAAAAACTGGCCACACCCTAGTTTAGACTCTTATCATTTTAGTGGTCTCCTCACTGCTTTTCTAGTTTTTCCTTTTCCCTTCTCCTTCCCACCATAACTCACATGCCAAAGGATACAAGGCAAGTAGCCACAGAACCACTCAGAAACCACTCAGGTGATTTGGGTGATGCACAAATGCGTGCAGCTCCACCCTGTTTATCATGAGTTGGAATTAACTCCGTGACAACCAACAACAAGCACCCAAGAAAGCATATCTGCATGCGTGTGGGCATTTCAGGGATTGTCTGTACTTTAGCTTATTTTAATTAGCAATTTCTTCTTTAGATTTTACCGAAATAACCAGTCTTCATTGCCTTCAGTCGAATTACATCCTAAGAAAATATTAATTAACATACCTCCATCTATCTCCTGTCTTTTTTCCTTTTCTTTCTTTCCTACCTCTTCCACAGTTCTCGGTAATTGTTCACAGAGGTCAAAGGGAGGCCAGGCTTTTGCTGAGACGTGGGGAACTGGCTGCTTGTGGGCAGTAGACTGATTTCCCAAATCAGCCTCATCCTTTCTGTATCGGTGTGCAGAAGCGAAGAAACAGAATGATAAATGTTAGCATTGTACCAAAGGGAAATTCCTTTTTTTTTTTTTGAGGAAAAAAAATGCCAGTTCTCATCACCACACCCAAAACATCAATCAATAAAAGAAGATGCCTTCGTCACTACCACAGAATCCCAACTGGCGCTATCCTTGATATAATCTGCCCTCTTTCTGTGTGAAGAAACTAAGGCTGCATGCCATTAGTGCAGTGCGGTGAGTAAGAAATAGGACTCTCCACCCAGTGACTGCGCTAGTGGAGGCACTAACCTTGTGTAAGGTCACAACCCTCAGTTTCCTCAGGTGTAAAATGGGCACAGTGAGGTCATGCATGGAGTCTGGATAGCATGGTGTCTGGCATGGATAAAGCACCCATGGAATGTTAGCTGTTATTTTTAGTGACGTGACTCGGATTAGGCAGTTCCTTAATCAGAGAGGTTTCTGTTTTCGAACTCTGTCCATTGTGCCATACCACACCCGACTCATTCATTACTGGCTAGTTACTAACGTGTCTTTATAACAATCTTCACTTTCAAAGTTAAGTCAGTGGACACTAACCTCTGGTGTAAGTGTCAGATTTACATTTGACCATAGATTTCAAGAGAAAAAACAGGCATGTGCGCTGAGGTTGTGTTCCAGAGTGCTGTTCCTCTCTGCTTGTTGTCTGCTTCCCCGTCCCACACAGATTCTTCTAGGCAGAGTCACTTTTCCACCTCTTGCATCTTTCGGGAACTTCAGGTCGCCCAGAATAACTGTCTGCAGGAAAGCAATGAATACGCTGCTTATCCTCCCTTCTCTCCAGTATGTCCTTACTGTCTTCTCAAGAGAATATAATGTCCATGAATGTGAGAGTACAAAGTTTCTACCAACCAGAAGAACCTTTTTGAAAAAGTAATGATGATTCAGTATGAATCAAATCTCACCATTAAAAGAACTTTCTTGCCGTGGACTTGCAAACAATTTATATGCACATCTATATTTATTATAGGTATACCTTGTTTTATTGTACTTTGACTTACTGCTCTTCACTTTTTTTTTTTAACTCATTGAAGGTAGTGGCTATACTGTGTTGAGAAAATCTGTTGGCGCCATTTTTCCAGCGTGGCACACTCACTTGTCTGTCACATTTTGGTCATTCTCATAGTATTTCAGGCATTTTTCTTAATGCCACTGCAAATTAATTGACTACAGTATAGTGTGAGCATAACTTTTATGTGCGTGAGATACACACGCGAACAAAGATGTGTGTGACTTGTTTTATTGTCTCATGTGTGCTTTGTCGTGCTTGTGTGGAACTGAACCCGCAGTATCTTTTGGGGGGTATCCTTGTGTACCCCCTGAAAAATTCTTGAATGAATGGACAAGGTCAGATGATTCAACATTTATAAATTTAAGTCGTCATTAGAAATTTGAACACCCTCTTATTTTAATACGGTATGCTTTTCTATCTTTTAGATCCATCTTTTAGAAGTAACTTTTTGTTTCACTTTCTCTGCCTTCACTAAGTGGATTTCTGTATGATTGCCATCTCGCCACAGTGTAACAACAGCCCAGTTCCTATTTTCCCTATCTTTCTTTCCTGTCCACTCCTGCCTTTGAGCTTCACCCCTAGGCTCACGCTGCCCTTTTGAGCTCACATGTTTGACTCTCATGCACATTATTCGTGTGTCCCTTGGTTATCTGAAAGTTGAGCTGTGGGAGTAAGTTCCCTTCCACAGGTCTAAAGGCTTCCATCAATTGTCGCAGGGCTTCCATTGGTCTCTGTCAGTCCAGTAAGCCTGGTCTTATTTGTGATTTGAGTTTTGTGTTAAATTTGCCTCCCACTTTCTAGTTCTTTTGGTCTCAAGATCATAGTCCCTGAGGTTCATGTGGCCCAGCCCATTAGTCCCTTGAATTAACCGTTTCACCTGTCTAAACGCCCCCCCCCCCATTCTTCTTCTCTCTAGGGAGAGACCAATAGTTATATCTTAGATAGTCACGCTTGAGCTTTCAAGTCTGTAGTTGCTACTCACCAAAGTAGAGTGTTAAACACTGTCTTTGTGGTCTATGTTATGCCAGTTTACCTTAATGGCACCTCAACCTACGATCCTGAAACCCAAGTCCAACACTTATGCCCTTAAGGGGTTTGGTTGACTAAAATAAACTTCTAAACATTACCTCTTGTCTGTGCTACTATATTAATGAATATATTTGCAGCCCATATAAATATTTTCTGTCAAACCTATAGGAATATATTTGAGTGTATTCCATTTGCTTCCCTTCTCCTGTTCAGCTTGAGTATCTTACCTATATACCCACTTGTAAATTATTGCTACTGCAGACTGTAACAGCATTTACCATGGTATGTGTGGTGCTTATCTTTGGTACCTTGGGGCCTCTGATAATTATTAGGCAGTTATAACTACAAGGTCGGAGGTCCAAACTCACCCACCAGCCCCTCCATGAAAGAAAGATGAGTTCGTAAAAGACGGACAGCATTGCCAATCCTTGTGAACAGTTCTACTCCATCCTAGAGTTTCTGTGAATTGGAATAGACTCAGTGGCAGTCGACTTGGGTTTGTTGCTTTTTAACTCTTGTATTCTTCCCAGTGTTTCCTTTACCTTGATCATTTAAAAAAAAATTTTTAATCATTATATTGGGGGTTCATACAACTCTTCACACAATCCATACCTACATCCATTGTATCCAAAGCACATTTGTACATTTGTTGCCATTATCATTCTGAAAACATTTTATTCTACTTAAACTTTTTGTTAGCTCCTCACACTTCCCCTCCCTCCCTGCTCCGCCCTTCCTCATGAACGCTTGATAATTTATAAACTACTATTATTTTGTCATATCGTACACTGTCCGATATCTCCCTTCACCTACTTCCCTGTTGTCCATACCCCAGTGAGAAGGTTATATGTAGATCCTTATAATCGGTTCCCCCTTTCTACTTGACCTTCCCTCCACCCTCCCAGTATCACCACTCTCACCTCTAGTCCTAAGGGGTTCATCTGTTCTGGATTCCCCATGTTTCCCATTCCTATCTGAACCAGTGTATATTCTCTGGTCTAGCCAGACTTGTAAGGTAGAATTAGGATCATGATAGTGGGAGGTAGGAAGCATTTAAGAACTAGAGAAAAGTTGCATATTTCATAGTTGCTATACTGAACCCTGACTCGCTTGTCTTACTTCTCATGACCCTTCTGTAAGGGGATGTCACTTCACCTACAGATGGGCCTTGGGTCCCCAATCTGTACTCCCCCTCATTTATAATGATAGAATTTTTAGTTCTTTGAAGCCTGATCCCTTTGACACCTTGTGGTCACACAGGCTGGTATGTTTCTAATGTGTTGCTTTGTTGCTTCCAAGCGAGATGGCCACTGGTTTCTCCTCAAGCCTTTAAGACCCCAGATGCTATATCTTTTGATAGCTCGGCACCATCAGCTTCCTTCACCACCATTGCATATGCACACTTTGTCTTCAGCAATTGTTGGGAAGGTGAGAATTCAATGATAGGATTTTTTTCTTTGATGCCTGATAACTGATCCCTTTGACACCTCATGGTCACACAGGCTGGTGTACTTCTTCAGTGTAGCCTTTGTTGCTTTCTAGCTAAATGACCACTTGTTTACCTTCAATCTTTTTTTAATCATTTTATTGGAGGCTCATGCATCATTTTTCACAATACATAAATAAACATACTGTGTCAAGCACCCTCACATGTCCACTTGTATTATTGTTCTCCAATCGTCCACCTTTTCTCTTAAGCCCCTAGTATCGGCTTTTCCACCCCTTCCCCTCTTCCCCTGCTCTCTCCTCCCCACCAACCCTCAATACTTTATATATTGTTATTGTTCTATCATATCTTACACTGCCCGACCTCTCCCCCAACCCACTCCTTTGATACTCATCTTTCAAATAGGAGTTTATGTGTACATCCTTGCCGTTGGTTCCATCTCTCTACCCCACCTTCTCTCAACCTTTCCAGCATCTCCATTCTAACCATTGGCCCGAAGGGGCTCATCCATCTTGGTTTTCCCATACCTCCAGCTCCCCTCTATACTAGTGTACCTTCTCCAGTCCACCTGGATTTGTAAGGTAGAGTTGGGACCTTGATGGTTGCGGGGGGTGGAGGGGGACACCATCAATCTTTTAAGACCCCAGACGCTGTATCTTTAGATAGCCGGGCACCATCAGCTTTCTTCACCACCATTGCATATACACTATTTTGTATTCAGCGATCATGTTGGGAAGGTGAGCATCATGGAATGCCAATTTAATAGTACAAAGTGTTCTTGCATTGAGGAAGTACTTGAGTAGAGGGCCAATGCCCATCTGCTGCTTTAATACTTACCCTATAAGTGTAGATCTGTTTCCTCATTATTGTATATAAATATATTTGCCTGTATTTAGATCTCTATAAATGCCCTTAGCCTCCCAGTTCTTTACTCTATTTCCTTTTACTTTCCTCTAGGCCTACTATTATGCTCAGGCATAATTTGGATTTCAATAATTTCTCTCTGTTGCATTACTCTTGATCAATCCCTACAAGGCCTCTCACACCCACCTTGCCACTGAATTTGGATCACTTGTTCCCTTGTCCCTACCTTGATCATTTTGTATTGCCCTTCTCCTCGTTTATATTGCTTTTTCCTTTCACCCAACTTCATTATGTTTCCCCTCTAGTTAGTGATCTACTCTTCCTACCTGTCCACTCCTACTCTTCAAAGAGTGATTTCTTCTATATGTAAACCTTTTTTAGCCTTTTGACAACTGTGGCATCATACAATCTAAGCAGTCTTAATAAATTCACGGTAAATGTGTTACTAGAAAATGTGCATGAGATCAATTTTTAGACCCAAAATAAGCTTGCTATATTAGGTCTGAGGGAGATTTAGTTTCAAGCACTAAGAAGGCTAAAGGTATCCATTTGAAAAGAGCACTGTCAGAACAGCATGAACTCCTCTAAAACTGAAGGGAAAACAAATGTGATGTTTATGGTAAGGATTGGGTGGAAGAATGGTTAAACCCTTGATGCTTTGCAACAGTGACCTAAGGAAGTCAGAAGTTTACAATTAGATAACTCAGGGAGTACGCAAAGCTTCTGAAGGGCTAGAACTAGAGCAGTTCTATTTCTGCTATCTTCAGTGTGTCAGAGCGAGGCCTGCTTGGACCCATGAAGTGGTGCAGTTGCTAAGTTAACTTGCAGAGAAATGACTAGAGCAAGGAATCATTGTGCAATCTATTCTCCCAGTTGGAGATGTTTTTTGTTTGTTTTTCCTCATTGTTCATGAAATTTGTCTGGGGTGGAAAGACAGCATTAATGTGACCAGAAGGGAAAAAAGCTTAGATTTTGGAATCTGCCGAGGTTCAAATGTCAACCTTGTCACTTATGTATGCAATCCTATAAAAATTAGGTCATTCTTCCTGGGTCATCCTCCACTGTGTTGTGGGGGCACCGTGGTTAAAGCAATGATTGCTCACTGACATTCTGTAGGTTTGGCCCCACCAGCCTCTCTGAGGCAGGAGACGTGGCAGTTTGCGTCCAGCGAGAACACTGTCTGAACAGATCTGCTCTGTTCCCCAGGGTCGCTCTGAGTCAGAATCAACTCGGTGGCAGTAGGCAGGCCAGTGGTTGATTCCCTTAAATTACTCATGAAGATCAGGGCTGAGTCCCGGTGGCGTAGTGGTTGTGCGCAGGACTGCGGCCCACTGGGACGGAGGTTCAATTCCAGCAGTGGGGCTGGGCCTCCTACTCCCACCACCAGAGAGCAGTGATGCCCCCCCCCCCAAAAAAAATTACTCATGAAGAATCAGAGTTGAATGTGCCACCTAAGTACCCCCTAAGTACTTAAATAATTGCATTTTGTCTCTGAACAAAAAAGGCATTTTTTTTTATTAGGGGGGGGGGGCGTTGCTAATCATGGGCTAAAAACGAAGTACCCGCACTTGAAACGCATGGCTAAAAGCTACAAATTCAGAAACCTAGTTAGAGGTCAAATTCCCTGTGACTAAAGTGGTGTGTAGTGCTACATTTGCCATATTCTAAATCTAGACTTGGGTGGTTTTGTTTTTTTTTTTAAGTTAAAATGCCTGCCCTTCAGCAACCTGGGTGCTGAAACCACTTCTGCAAATCGGCTACATATGAGAGATGAAGAAGAACGGTAAATTAGTGCCAATAAAACTATTATAAAAAGAAAACTGGTATCACTCTCATTAACAGTCGTAGGTTAACAATTTTCTTAAAAATTAAACGGACCAAATGCCTAGAAATGTGCTTTGGAGCTCTGTTCTGACCCCCCTCATTCTCAAGAGTATGGTTCAATTGGTTTCGTATGTTGGGGCCATGTATTACAGGCATAGGTATTCTGATGCCTATAACACGTGGCCCCCACATACCTCATGATGGCACCAACTGGTATGCTTCTACCACGTGGACTTGTTGCTTCTCTGCTAGATGGCTGCTTGTTTAACTTCAAACCTTTAGGATCCTGGACACTATATCTTTTAATAGCTGGGAACCATTCACTTTCTTCACCACATTATTTTATGTACTCATTTTGTCTTCAGCGATTGTGCTGGGAGGGTGAGCATCACAAAATGCCAGTTTATTAGAGCAAAGTGTTCTTGTATTGAGTCCGTCCAGTACCCTAGTGTACTGTCCCACCCTCTCCCCCCACCCCTTCCAGGGACATGAAGAACATAAACCATGGGGAAAGGAAGAGAGCGGTTGGTGTAAGATATGAAAATAGTACTTTATCAAGGGGTCACAAGAAAGGGGGACAGTAGCCGGTACCAAGCGCTCAATAGAAACTGTCTAGAAAAGAATGATGGCAACATATGTACAAATATCCTTGCTACAGTTGATGTATGGAATGTTATAAGAGCCCCCGATTAAATAATCTTTTAATAAATTAAATGGGCCACCTAGAAATAAAAGCTCATAATTTTTTGCTTCTCATATTAAAATTACTTGGCATACTGGGATGAAGCCAAACTCTTAAATCCCTCCACCCAACAAGTAGAACATAAAAACAGTGAAACACACACACACACGTACATATACACGTCAAAATTGGATTAGCTAGATATTTTAGTATCTAGTCAGTCAGAAATGTTTTTATTGCCTCTCTTAGGAAAGATACTACGTAAATGTTTTCCAAGAACTTGAAACAGACTGAGCTACCTGTCTGACTACTTGGGTGAACACAATACTGGGACTTGGCTATCTTCCATGTCTAACAATTGCACGTTATTCTCAAATAGGATGTTTGGGTATAGTTTTTTGATTAATCATAGATAATACATTTTAAGAATATATAATAAAATGGCATGGATGCTCTTAAGTAGTTTTCTGAAAGTTAATCTAGTCATCTTTATGCATTTGTATATTTTTCTGATAACATTTCCCAGTTTAATTCTTTACAAAGATCAATTTTAACCATAAACAAAGGAAAACATTAGCTTCCCCAAACATATTTGGGATCCAAGAATCTTTCACCAAACTATGTTCAGTGCCAATTTCATGTTAATGCATGTTTGTAAACTCAGAACTAAATATGCTGTGGAAAGAATCTTAGTTTGGAAAGGAAGTTAATTGAATAGAAAAACTTGAGAAACAAGTGAGGTTCAAGGCTCAGAAGAGGAGCATCATGAGGAATTGGCCCTAGAGCACTGATTCTCTCCCCCTGCTAGTCCCACTCAGTAAAGTGTATGAGTAACTATACTTGTATCACTTAGGACTTTTCACCTGTTCCGTGATGAGCCAGGTGCTCAGATGCATGAAAGAGAAATCATGTGTTCTTCCTGATTACAAGGGAACTTGCACCTGGTTGAAGATAAATGCTACAGATATGTGAAACTATTAAGAAACAGTTTAGCAGGTGCGGAAGAAGTATACCAGAAGGTTAGACAATGACAAAGCTGGTGTGGAAGCAGAGGCAACGTTGAGTGTCTAGTGGTTCATCCTCACCCAGGTTCACATCTCCTATGGGTTAAATGTCCTCCTATACATCCAGAATCTCCCTGGATTCTGCCCCTAGGACCAGCCAAAGGCAGGCTGTAAAATTAGGAGCCATGGCCTTTTATTGCACACCTTCCCTCTCCCCTAATGCAAAGAATGGAGTGCTCCCCATAAACCTGCATTTTTTGTGATGGTGTGTTAAAAGGAAGCAAATTAAAGCTGCATTATGGATAATTGAGTATGCAGTTGAGTATTGAGAGTTATTTTATAGTTTAGCAAGTGATAGAAATTTAGTGAAAGGTGTCCAATTGTCTACAGATGGGCTTTTGGTCTTCACTCTGATATGATTGTTTTGGATCTTCTGTATGATACCTGATCCTGTGGACCCCTTGTAATCACACACACTGGTGTGCATCTTCCATGTGGGCTTTGCTGCTTCCCTGCCCGATGGTTCCTTGTCAAACTTAAAAACACACAACATTCCTCTAGCTCTTGCCCCCTCTTCACGTTCATGACCCCAGTTATACCTTACAAGCCCAACTAGAACAGAACGCGTACACTGGGACTTATAAGAGCTCTCACAAAGAATCCAGAATAGATAAATGCTCCAGGAACAGTAATGAGAGACCCCCCCCCAAGGGGGACAAAAATTAGGAACATGGGTGAAGGGAGACAGCAACTGTTTGATATGAACACAATAACTATATCAAGAGTTTATTGGGAGGGAGGGGTAAAAGAGGAGCTGATACTAAGGTCTCAAGTAGAAAGAAAATGTTTTCAAAATGATGGTGACAACACATGTACAAATGTGTTTGATACAATTGATGTATGTATTGTTATGAGAGCTGTAAGAACCCCCAATAAAACAATTTATAGATAAACAATTTATAGATATCTATAAATAATATATAGCTAAATAGGGCATATCAATGTCCAAAAAAAGAAATTTAATGAAAGAGTATCATCACTGCAGAATTATAGGCACTTGTGAGAAGCTGCTGAGAGAGAATTTGAGACAAATGCTTTCCTACCTAACCTCAGATCATAGTAAGTACTTCATGTACACATGAAGTCAGTCTTGCCTGTCTTTCCACTGGAGCAATACCTGTATTGTCTTTGTCTTCTATCCCCAGACATTCTTCGTTTCTATTCCCCTGCCCAGATCCTGATATCCTTTAACTCACAGAGGTGGATCATTCTAGACCAACGATTGAGAGAATTATGAGAAATGCAGATTCTTGTATACTGTCTTCACTGCCTCTCTTTGCTTCTAAAATGTTTTGAAAAAGACTCTTAATCCGAAAAGAAATTTCAGTTTCATAGATATTTGTTTTTAACTTTTTGATGAATAAACATTTTCAGATAATGGGTTTTCCATTGAACAGTTTATACTCATTTTGTTTCATGACAAAATCATCAAGTCAATACCAACTCATAGCTTTTCGACAGGAAGGCTAGAACTGTCCTGTTGAGTCTCCAAGACTGTTACTCTTAAATTGAGTAGAAAGCCCCATCTTCCTACCACAGAGTGGCTAGTTGTTTCGAACTTGTGGATCACAGGATAACTCATACCCATCACACCTCTAGAGCTCCTCTTTGTTTCATGAAGCCAACTGCAATTCCCACAAACATAACGTAGCAACCTTCCTGTTTACTACCTGTTTACCCTCTCTAGCCCTTCAGAGCTTCAGAGTTTTACCTCAAGGAAAATGTTGCCATTTGGGTCTTTTCTAAGGATTGCACTTCCTGGAGTTACTGTTCAACTAACAGTGAAAATTAGTCAATAGAATTGAATTCAGTTCTTGTCCTAAAGAACGGCGAAGGGGCTTACCAGTGTCTGTCAGACCAATCAAGAGTAGTACTTTTTATGATTTTGAGTTTGTTCCACATTTTTGCGTCCACTCCATCCCCTTTTTTGGTGATCCCTTCCAGAGTGAATAAGCAAGTGATACCTGGACAAGATCTAGTTCTTCTGGTCTCAGGGTTGTGGAAAGCTCAATTTCACGTGGTCCATTAGCCTTCTGGATTAATTGATTCTATGCAGCTTTGATTTTCTTCACTCTCCTCTGTTCCAGACGGGGGAAAGCACTCTTGCATCTTGGATGACTTCTTGCAAGTTTTTTAAGATCCCAGTCACTGCTCACACAGTAGGATACAGAACATTGCCTCCTATATGAACAATGTTATGCCAGTTGACCTTGAGCCCCAATGACTATTGTACTAAATCCCCAAGCCCAGTCATTCAGTTCTTCGAGGTGTTTAGTTATGACTAACAAGTTGACAAAACGAACAGACAAAAAACCCTCTTATCTTCTCATAACTGTCAAAGAACGATGCTCCCTACCCCACCTGTCAACCTTTTTTTAGTAGTAAATTCATACATTGTACGAGGGGTACCTCCCAAAAATTCACACAAAAAAAGAAATTTTCAAGGCTGTATATTTAAACTTTTTTACAAAACAACCATGTCACCTTCAAAGTACTCTCCGTTATACTTAATACATTTGTCAAATCTGTGATTCTATTCTTGGAAACATTTTTAGGACCTATTGGTTTGGATAGCTGATAGCACCTCCCTCATTGTTTTCATCATTTTGATTTGCATCGCTGTTAATCAGTGAGCATGCCCTTTTTTTGTGTTTGTTGGCTGCATGAATGATTTCATTCATGGCTGCTTATATCCTCTTGTGCTTTAATAGAAATTGCTTTCTGTTGTTGAAGTGTTGAAGTTTTCTATACATTTTTAACTTTAGTCCCTTGTAAGAAATGTTGTTGCCAGAAATGTTTCTCACACCAGTAGGTTCTCACTTCACTCTTTGGGGGGGGGTGTCTTTTGATGTACATAAAAGTTTCAATTTTTAGCACGTCCCAGGTGTCTAGTTAAGTTCTGCTCTTTGTGCATTGTTGCTTGTTTGATAATCTACTTATGCCATAAATTAGGACCCTGATGTTTTATGATTTATGTCATTTTAGGTTTTACATTTCATTTTTTGATCCATCTTGCAATAGTTTTTGTGTGTGATGTGCGGTATGGATCTTGAAACATTTTTCTGCAAAGCACCCTAGAAATTTTAGATGATCACCCCAGTTCAGGACCACTGTTGTAGAGGGAAAATGAGTATGTGAGCAAACTGTTGACAAGGAGGTGACCCTGGGTTTTAGAGCTCCGTTAACATGAGGAAAGGCTTCTATAACCAAGTAATCATGTTCACAAGATTAAAGCCCAAAGCAACTGGCCAAGAGAAAGTTATGATTTCTACATACCCATTGGCTCAGGCTTGATCTCCTCGTAACATTTATCTTGACTTTGTCAGGGGTGGGAGCGTGACTTAAAGAGGAGCACTAGCTGAATAGGGCCAGAGGGTGTCATGGAACCAACCAAACCCAGTGCCAGCAAGTCAAGTCCAACTCGTCGCAATGTTTCAGGACAGTAGAATTACTTACTAGGGTGATCTTATAGGGCAATTGCCCCTGTGAGTTTCTGAAACTGCCATGCTTTAAAGGAGCGGGAAAGCCCTTTCTCCCTCGGAGCAGCTGTTGGTTGCAAACTGTTGATCTTTCGGATCGAAGTCCAAGGCATAATCACTTCCCCACGGAGACTCCCCGTAGGGGTTCAGAGGCTCTCTGTCTTTACAGGAGCAGACTGCCCCAGCTTTCTTATTGGTAGTGCCTGGTGGATTGCAGCTACTGACCTTGCAAGTAGCAACCCAGTGTCTCAACTCAGTACACCACCAGGGCTCTTGAGTGTAATGGGGGGAAAAACCCAAAAGTCTCACAGTCCTCAAGGCCATGCTGACTCATCGGGACCCTAGAGGACAGGGTAAAACTACCCTGGTGAGTTTCTGAGTGCTCTTATAGGAGTAGATGCCCCACCTTTCGTTCAGAGAGTGGCTGGTCCTTTTGAACGGCTGACCTCACAGATAGCAGCTAAATGTGCAGCCACTTTGCCTCTACGTCGGTACCTGTTATGATGATAAGAACCCATCGATCTCCTAGTTATATTTGGGCCTCAGTTTCCTTATCTAGGAGTCTTATCAGGAAATCTTATCTAAGGGGCTTTGCTCTAATTCCATCATGAGACAGGGAAAGGCCCATTGCCACTTCACCGTGCTCCTTTTCATCCCTACTTTCAACTGTCTTGTGAGCAACAGCTTTCCCAAGAAAATTCGAATTGGCATCCATTTGCAGAATCCTCCCAGGAAAACAACAAAAAAGGAAGTGATGGAAATTTAAGAAAGCATTCGACCTGGTTTAAAAGGGGATTGACAACAAGCAGTTTCAAAGTACTAAACTTTGTCCTGTGCTTTGTATGCTCTAAGTATTCATCCATCAGGTACTAAGAAATGAACATGATTATTTAGAAAGGGCTTTTTCCTTAGTTTAAGTAAAAGAAGAAGTACACTTAATTGTTGTCTTTTTCTTTCATTAATCGACATAGCAAATAATGCAAAAGAGATGCAGTCAGTTCTCTAGGAAGTAGATTCGTGACAAATTGTGAAGTAACAGTAAGCTATTATGAAGGGTGCTAACTTGGGTCTTTTGATGCTTTCTCCAAGTTGACAACATATATGTAAAACTATTTAATTTTCCACTTTAAAATTATTTTTATACTTTAAAACTAACAATCTGATTTGAAAAGTACACATCAGAATGTGTATATAAATTATGTCTTTTAAACATAGAGACATCAGGCTGTGAAAAATAGGCCATTTTGTTGTTGTTATAGCTGAAAGTCTGCATGATATTTAATCAGATCCTATTGGAGGGAATTTACACCAACCTGGGTGGTGTGGAGGTCACCTGTTGGGCCATGATCCAGAGGGTTGACAGTTTGAAACCCACAGCAACTCCATGGGAGAAAGACTGGGCTTTCCACTCCAGTAAACAGTCACAGTCGCAAACCCACAGGAGGTCTCTGTGAGTCAGCACAGACTCGATGGCAGTGAGTGTGGTTTTGTCGTTATTAAAATCTTTTCAGTATATATCCTTGTGCATGTGTATGTGTTCATATAATTTTATTCGATCAAGTATTTCTTTAGATAAGAGTTTTAGAAAGAAAAAAATTCATAGCTGATGTGACATCAGGCGCATTACATTGTCACCTTCTTGTATATTTAAAAAAACATGTGTTACCTATATGAATAACTTTACATAATTTGTTCTACAGTAAATTCCTGAAACTTTCCACTTAAAAATAGAACAGATGACTAGGCTCTGTGAGCTGAAGAGTGTATTCCTGTGAAGGTTCTGGGAAGCTGTATTCAAATATAGTAGCTGACCTAATATCATCCTTATATATAATTGGCAAACAGTGTGTTGAATCTGGCATCTCTCTTCAGCCCAGCATCTCATAATTGAGATTTGTGACTTTCATCACTTCGTGGTAACCATCCCAAGCTAAAAGATGGAACTTCTGAAAATAAACCGAATATTAAGACTTGTAGTAGGGAACTTATAAAAGAAGCATGATTTAGCTATTAAAGAAAACAAGATGAGAGAATTCAGCTCTCCTTTTTTCATTCACTATAAATTTGTGTAAACCCTTCGTATTACTTACGTGCTTTTTTGTGTGTGCACTTTTTTCGAGTGCACGCTGGCGCACTCCAATGTTTATTGCAGTGCAATTCACAATTGCCAAGAGTTGGAAACAACCTAAATTTCCATCGGTAAATGGGTGAATCAGTAAACTCTGGCACATACACACAGTGGAGTACTTACTATACATCACTAAAAAGCACTGCTGAGAATATGAAGCATATCTTTTCATGGGAAGAATTGGAGGAAGACTTACATACTTTTTAATGAAATGTCTCCAAGCTAATCTGAAGTAAAGACACATTACTAACAAGTTAGAATTTTGGAGACTTAAGCAACATAGATGCTGAGTAGTGAACATCCTGAAAGGCAGTGAAATAGCAGAGTAATATTTTATGTATTAAGCAAGTGACAAAATAGTTGTAGAAGCTAAAGGACATTAAATTGAATATAATGATTTATCTTGAGAGCACCCTTCTGAAAAAATGAAACATTTAGCATTATATATATGTCTAAGATAAAACCAACACATCTTTATGCCCTTTAAAAAGATGAAATGTTTGCATTTACACAGAAAAAATATTCTATGTCATATATTATATATATAAGTTCATAGCTGACATGACATCAGAACATCACATTGTCACCTCCTTTTATATTTAAAAAGCATGTGTTACTTATATGAATAACTTTACATAATTTGTTCTACAGTAAATTCCTGAAACTTTCCACTTAAAATTAGAACAGATGACTCGGCTATCTGAGCTGAAAAGAGTAAAGAAGTAAAATAACACATCTTTTCATCCACCACCCTATTTTCATGTCACAACATTACCATTACCTTTGAAGTACGCCGTATCCCTGTTGGAGGTAACCATAATACTGAATTATATTGTGTGTAATTATCCTTATTTTATAATTTACTAATATGTATAGCATTTAGCTTTGGGTGTTATTAAAAGTCAGATGCTGGAACCATGTTGAATGTACTCTGTCACCATAAGGTTTTGGGTTTGGGTTTTGTTTACCTCTTAACATTATGTCTATAAGATACATCTACATAAGCTAATATTTAGAAATACATACAGTTGTCATTGAAAAAAATATAATACACACATCCATTCTCATATCCATGGACATTTAGATTGTGTTCAGTTTTTCCTAAAGAGTTTTTTATAGATGTATTGGTTGGTCACAGCATGTGTATATCTGCGACTTTTAAGATAAGGCTGATTGTTTGCCAGCAGTGACATAGTGTTTTGTTTGTTGTTGTTCTGCATGCTAACCGCCTGACAGTGCGAGCCTTTTACATTTGTTGCCAGTATGTTGTTGCTGTTAGGTGTCTTGAAGAAGAATCCGTTTTCACTCGTAGAAACCCTATACAACAAAGCGAAACACTGCTGAGTCCTGTTCTAGCCTCGTACTCATTGCTGTGTGTGAGCCCGCTATTGTGGTCAGTGTGTCATTGGATTCCTTGAGAGTCTTCCTTTTTTTTCACTGACCCTCTCCTTTATCATGCATGTTCTCTGGGGACCAGTCCTTCTTGGTAACGTGCAGGAGTACGAGGTAAGGGCTCCCCACTCTCACTTCTAAGAAGCATTCCGGGTGTGCTTCTCTTTTTTCCTGACACTTAGTCGTCCTTCGGGCAGATCGTGACATTTTCAACCCCATATTTCAACATCACACTTCAACCTCATCAATTCTCCTGATTACGTATTCATTGTCCAGCTTTTGCATGGCTATAGGGAAAATTTAAAATTCACGGGCTGAGTCAAGCATATCGTCATCCTCAAGAGTGACGGACATTAGATTCTTGCCATTTTAAAGATATCTTTTGCATATTTTCCCAGTGCAATATGAGTGCTAGTATGGGTCTGTAACATTCCACTCAGGTTTTTTATGGTACTTTTTATTTAAGAAGACTGTATAGAAATCAAGGTCTGTTTGTTTCTTTTGTTACTGCAGAATCTGAAATTAGAACTTGGGCTGTATGTTGGTTGCAAGAGTACCCGTAAGCCTTTAGCATTCTGCAACTACTTAGCTTTCTTGACTTAAGATTAACATGTTAAATTGTGTGTTTGTGATTTATAAGCTAGCGCAATAATAGGCTTGTTGATTAGGATGACAATAATTAGTTTTCCAGTGATGGTATAAGCAATGCTTTTGGTGGGTCAAGCTTTTCAGGCTTTCCGGTTTTTGTAGGCTAAAGGTTGCAACAACATTAAGGAATCTTGTTTAAATGAGCACTGATGGCGATCAGCTGTGGTAAACTTGCCAGGAATTTTAAATTTTACGGCTCATTGTTAAAGTAAGATGGATAAACAGAAATGGGGGAAATGTTCGAGGATATCAGTTCAGCAATGTGAGGGCATGAAGAACAGTTCACCAGGAAAAATATGTGGTCAATGGCTTACCATAGCAATAGTTGTATACACAATGATAATTTATCGTCACACAGAACTTTATTATTTGTAGCACACTAAATGTCCTGCCCCATTGAATGACAGTTCTGCAAGAAAGACACTTCTCCGTTTTTGCTGAAGGAGCCCTGGTGGTATAGTGCGTCATGGACTGGGCTGCTTTTCTGCTTTAGAGCCACAGTCTTCAAGAGCAACAAAAAGAACAGACATGAAACAAGGGAAAAAAATCTAACTGGATTCTAATAAAAGTGCTAGACTGTGTAATAATGATTTTTATGAGGTTGGCTTTTGATTAGCAGTCTTAAAATCTGCTTTTGTCATAAATCAAAAGCAAGGGCATTTTTTAGAGTGGAAAAATGTGGGAGTTGAAAATAAAGGAATTTTCAAAGTTCTAACTAGGTTTTATTGATTTTTCTTTTTTGGCCAGAACATTCTACTTTTCCTTCTGGTAATTATGAGACTAATTTGGTAACTTCAGGTAGTTATTGTGGTGGAGGATATGTATATGTTTTTTTTTTCCTTTTTAAAGACTAGCGATTATTATCTAATTTAAAGTTTTACCTTTTCTGATCTTTGACCAAATAAGGACTCATTTTGGCATCAGAGTAAGACTTAAATAAGCTATCAAATTGTTATATTTCATAATAATCTTCATGTCATTTGGTCATACTCTAGAGAAACTAGAAATTCAAAGGACAAAATCAGCATCTCTTATCCCAAGTTTTGATAATCACTAGTGTCAGCTGGCTTTATTTTCAGATACTCTACTTCAGCCACTCACCAGGTTCCTGGTGATTTGTTTTAATATAGACCAAACTTTCCCTTTTTGTCAGTTTTTTCCCCTTCTTCGGTTGCTATTTTGCTGAATTCTTGAGTCCGTGTAAACATCTGAGTGTACATTTTTGTACCTCTCTACCTAAATGTCTCAGAAACTCACAGAAGCAGTTTTAACCTGTCCTACAGTGCAGTTATGAGTCAGAATTTACTCGATGGCTTTGAATGAGTGAGTGAGAGGTGTATGAATGAAGGAGCCCTGGTAGTATGATGGATTAAACATTGTATTTCTAACCACAAGGTCAATAGTTCGAAACTATCAGCCACTCCCTGCGAGAAAGAGGAGGCTTCCTACTCCAGGTAACAGTTACAACCTTTGAATCTCACAGGAATAGATCTGTCTTACTGGGTTGCTGTGAACCTTATGATAGTGATTTTTTAGATAATGGAAGCTACTCAGTATAGGTAGGTATTTGACCAGGGTAAGAACCAAAATCTGTGACCTATCTTTTTGTCTACGTGGTAGCTTGTGTGTCGCTGTTATGCTGACAGCTGTGCCCTGATAATTTGAAATACAAGTATACTCACCCTTAGTGGACAGGTTTCTGTGGCTCTTCTAGACTAAGACAGGTTTAGCGATATAGTTCTAAAAACTAGCCAGTGAAAATCTTAGAGGTTAGCCTGATTTGCTTGCTTTTGGACATGTCTTCAGGAATATTTACTCACTAAAGGAGGACTTCATGTTGTGCAAAGTCGGGAGCCAACTAGGGCATGAGAGACTTTCAATGAGATGGGCTTACACAAACGCCACAGCCATGGACTTGAAGACGCTTGCTATTATGAGGATGGGTTAGGATCATTCCTTCTCTTTTACATAAGGCAGTGACATGTCAGATTCAACATGGCAATAGATTACATCAACAGAAATGGCAACAGCTAGAAGCCAGACTAATAGCACCTCAGTGAAATATCAGACAACGTTAAAACCACTGTTGTGATTTACAAATCTACAAGCATCATGATTAAAACATTGAATTACCATCTCCTGAATCTCTTCCATAAAAGTTCCGTTTAAATGTTCCTGCTCCAGAAATAGTCACAAAACTAGTTTGTCTTCTTACTTTAAGTTAGGTGAAGTCTCTTCAAACCCCTTGCCCATTTACAAATGGTCATTTAAAAAAAGAAATCTATCATCTGAGCCCCGGTGGTGTAAGTGGTTGAGTGCAGGACTGTGGCCCGCAGGCTTGGTGGTTCGAATCCAGCAGCGGCTCTCAGGAACAGCGCTGGGTAGCTCCCACAACCACCGGAGGGCAGTGATGCCAAAATAATTTTTTTAAATCTATTATCTTGGTTTTTCAGGGTGTACCCCCAAAATTCTGACATTGCACTGGGCAGGGCAGAGCTTTCCTAGTACACAATTTTCCCCATGAGGCGAGCATCCAACAACTCATTCTGAATTAGTGCACTCAGTGGCGTTGCCCGGGAAGGTCTTCTTTGATCATAGTGAATTTTTTTCATAAAAGCAATTTAACCCAAACCTTGTTTTTGAGGTGGCTGATTTAAGAAAATAGCATTTAAGAAATTTTGTTTCTTGCTCAGGAAAAGTGATGACTAAAGTGTGGTGATGTTGAATGCAGCTTACAAAAACAGCATTATGAGAAAAGCTCAAGTGTGGGCGTTATAGTCTCATTTCAAAAAAGGTGAGATGTTGATTGATGACAAACTTTGTTCTGGACATCTGTCAACTTGCAGAACAGACAGAAATGTCAGCTTGTGCGTTTGAAGTTCATTCCACCAGATTGGACTGTTAATCAAGTTTTCTATTTAGAGGTTTTGAAAAGGTTGCACAACAGTGTGCAACAAAAAGGGTCTCCTTTGTGCTTGATGGGAGACAGTTGGTACCACAATAATGTAACTGTCCTTGCAGCCATCTTGGCCTGTGCACCAATTTCTAGCAAAAAAGCGCATGCCTCTCATCCCAAGTGCCTTACTCGCTTGATCTTGTCTTCTTGTCTATGTGACTTTGTTTCCACAAATGAAGAGGGACATGAAAGGTCAGCGATTGGAGGACATAGAGGGGGAGATAAAAAGGAGCGAGTTGCTCACGTCAGCCATTGAAACAGATGAGTTTGGAAAATAGTTCCAAGAATAGAATCACAGATTTGACAGAAGTATTAAGTATACTGGAGAGAACGTATAAGGTGATCAGGTTGGCTGTTTTGTAAATAAAATAAAATAATGTAGTTTTGGAAAAAAAATTCCATTTTATTGGGGTATCCCCATATATGAGATCTTTATATATTTCAGAAATTAGACCCTTACCAGCTATATTATCTTCTATTCTGAAAATTGTCTTTCATTTTCTTACTGCTTTATATAAATACAAATTTCTATAGAGTCCGTTTATCTAATTTTTCCCATTATTCGGTTTAGGTGTCATATCTAAAATACAGTTGTTTATTCCAAGATGGTGTAGATGTTCACCTACTTCATTATAAAGCTTTGTATGTCTGGTTCTTACATTAGATCTCTGATCTTGAACTAAATTTTGTATATTTTGTAAGATCATTGTTGTATGCTGTTAAATGGATTCCAGATAAGTTACCAGATAAGATAGACTAAGACTGTGAGCACCACCTCCTTTCTCCCACCTCTCTATCTCCTTTTTCTCCCCAGAACCATCATTCCCATTGTTTTCTCCTCCTGACTGTTCATCCAGCCTTTGTTATCTAGATAGACTTGCAAAGATAACATGTATAAAAAAAAACAAGACATTGTAAGGTGAAGCGACCAAACAAAACAAAACAATGACAACAATAACAACAAAACTAATGTCCAGAAAAAATATATAAATAAGTAAAAAAGATAAAAATAATACCAATACAAAAACCAGTAAATAGTTCACGGTCTGTTCATTGACCTCTAGGAGTGTCCCCCAGTTGAGTCCAATGAGGTGCTACCCAAAGTATATCCTTGGCATGCCCTCAGAAACTCCATGTTCTGCTCCCCGTGATGCTCTGCTGCACACCCTCAGTGTTTTCTCTTGGTGTGATGGGGTCAGACATGGTACAATCCCAACCCTGCTTCTCCATTGTCCCTATAGAGCCTTGGGTCAGCAAGGGGCGCCATGTTTCTTAGTGGGGTCAGCCATATGTCCTCTGTCTGCATTCACTGTTCTGAGTGGAGATATCGTTCTCAAGGTTTGGTGGGCCAGTATGCATTTTACTCTCTCTTCCTCCCCCTTCATTTGCTCTCTTGTGCTTTAATTAGACACACCCCTCTCCCCGAGCTGTAGCTTCAGTGCTGTCCTCCAAAACAAACCCCACTGGGGGGAAGTGTAGCTGGTTGGGATTCTGGCTGGGCCCTCAGACTCCTCCACTGGGAACAGTGATCCAAAATCAGTGACAAAGTGGGTGTGAGAGGCTTGATAGGGACTAATGAAAAGTGATGAAACAGAGAAATTACTGAAACCCAAATGAAGGCTGAGCATGATAGCAGGACAAGATGATAGTAAAAGGAAATAGAGGAGAGAAATGGAAGGTAAAGGACATTAACAGAGGTCTAAATACAGGCATGTACATAGGTAGATATATTTATATATGATAATAGGGGTATATATCTACATGCATATACTTATAGGGTTAGTATTAAGAGAGCAGATGTGCACTGGACTCCACTCAAGTATTTCCTCAATGCAAGTACACTTTGTTCTATTAAACTGGCATTCCATGATGCTCACCTTCTCAACACAATCCCTGAAGACAAATGTGTGCATGAGCAAATGTCGTGAAGAAAGCTCATGGTGCCCAGCTATCAAAAGATAATAGCATCTGGGGTTTTAAAGGCTTGAAAGTAAGCAAGTGATCATCTTGCTCAGAGTATCAAAACCCACATGAAAGAAGCACACCAGCCTGTATGACCACAAGATATCAAAGGGACTAGTTATAAGGCATCAAAGAACTAAAAATTATATCATTATAAATGAGGGGGGGTACAGATTGGGGAACCAAAGCTCTTCTGTAGGTGAAGTGACATCCCCTTACAGAAACGTTACAGGGAGGAGACGGGTCAAGGTACAGTGTACCAACAATGAAATATGCAACTTTCTTCTAGTTCTTAAATGCTTCACCCCACCCCACCCATCATGATGCCAATTCTACCTTACAAATCCAGCTAGACGAGGGGATGTACATTGGTACAGATATGAACGGGAAACTTGGGGAATCCAGGACAGAAGATCCCTTCAGGACCAGTAGTGAGAGTGGTGATACCAGGAGGGTGGAGGGAAGGTAGAGTAGAAAGGGGGAACCCATTACAAGGATCTACATATAACCTCTTCCCTGGGGTGTGGACAACAGGGAAGTGGGTGAAGGGAGACATTGGACACTACAATATGACATAATAGTAACTTATAAATTATCAAGGGATCATGAAGGAGGGGGGAGCGGGAAAGGATGGGGACTATGAGGAGCTAATACCAAAGACTTGGTAGAAAGAACATATTTACATCTGGTGTGCGGATGGTAACAATTGTACAAATGTGCTTTACATACAATAGATCAACATATTGATTGGGATAAGAGTTGTATGAGCCCCCAATAAAATGACTTAAAATAGAATAAGACTGTCTTGTAGGGTTTCTTAGACAGTCATCTTTATGGGGACAGGTCACCAGGACTTTTCTCTGGCAGAGTGCATAGTGGATTTAAACTACCAGCCTTCTGGCTAGCAGCCTAATGTTTAACCACTATGCCACCAGAATTCCTTACGATGTGAGGTCGCATTGTTAGGTACCATTGATTCAGTGCCTATGTCTGACAGAATGAAGCAGTGGCCCCACCTCTGCCAACCTCAGGATTGTTCCTGTGTTTGAAGTCAGTGTTGCAGCCCCGGTGTCAGTCCACCTCATTGAGGGCCTTCCTCTTTTCCGCTACCCCACTGCTTCACCATGTGTGATGTCCTTTTCCAGGGACTGGTCTCTCCTAACAACGTAACCATATCATTATGATGTGAGCTAGGGGTCTGAAGCAATGATGAGAGTAATTGAAAGGTGGAGATATAAATTGCTTAGCGAGTCTCCCCTTCTCTCTCGTGCTCTTGAATCCTTGGACTAGGTGGCTGCCTGGCTTGTCCTGTGCCTAGATTTGCAAGCTCCACTATCTGTGGGACATCTAATCCCTTGGACTGTGTCACTGTAAATTGAGGTTCCTTCAAGCCCTGCATCATCACGCTACTGGAATATAAGTCTCTTGAGCTGGAGAGTAACGGACCCTGTCACCTGACTGACTGTTGGTGACCTTCCTTGCTGTTTGCTGCCTGTGGCCAGATAACCTGAATTGCTCGACAGAGGACTACCTAGTGGCCCTCAAGACTCGAAGGACTGCCAGTGTACTAGCTGTCTCACGCAAGTGACTTGGACCGAGTCATTCGTACTGTTTTATAGATTAGTTACCTGTTTATTTCTTATGATACACACACATATGTGTATATGTAAATGTATATAGGTATGTATGTATATAATTTAGTGTCCTGGTTTTGTTTCTCTAGAGAACCCTGTCTTAACACAAAGTGTTACATTGTTTCACTTAGTTAAATCATATTTTGCTGTTTAGCTGATGGTTCAAACCCACCAGCTTCTTTGCAGGGGGGAGTTGAGGCTTTCTGCTCCAAAAAATGTCAAGTCTGAGGAACTATATAGACTTACTCTGAGTCAGAATTGACTCAGTGATGCTGAGATGCTATTGTTGCATATTATCAAGTCAATTCTGATTCATAAGAACAGCCCCAATCCAAGCCCACATGGAAGAAGTGGCCACGAGGTGTCAAAAGGATCAAACAGGAAAAAACCGTTATCACTGTGTGTGCACCTTCCTGAGACGATCACTGAGTACATGTATGGACATGAGCAAGAGTGGTGAAGATAGCTAGTGGTACCCGGCTATCACAAGATAAAGCATCTGAAGTCTTACAGACTTGAGGTTGAACAAGCAGTCCTATAGCCCAGGAACACCAAGCCCACTATAGAAGAAACACACCCGTCTGTGCAAGCATGAGGTATGGAAAGAACCAGGTAGCAGGCATCAAAGAACAGTCATGTCATTATGTGCTCACCCTCCTGACATGATCGCTGAAGACAAAAAGGTGTACAGAGGCAGACAGAGTGGAGGAAGTCGATGGCGCCCAGCTTCCAAACAATAAAGTATCTGAGATCTTAAAGGCTTGAAGGTGACCAAGTGGCCATCTAGCGCAGAAGCAGCAAAGACCACATGGAAGAAGTACGCTAGCCTTTGTGATCATGAGGGTTTGAAGGAAGCAGGTATCAAGTATCAAAGAAAAAGAATCACATCACTGTAAATGAGAAGAGCAGGGTGGGGACCCAAGGCCCACTTGTGGGCAATTCACACCGCCTTACAGGAGAGTCACGGACAGAAGACAGGTCAGTCAAGGTGCATACAACTTTCCTCTATTTCCTGAAGGCTTTCTCCCCCCAACAACTATCATGGTCCCAATTCTACCTTACAAACCCAGCTAGACTGGAGGAGGTACACTGGTAGAGAACTGAAAATAAGGGGAACCCAGGACATATGAACCCCTTAAGGCCAGTAGTGAGAGTGGCGTTACCAGATGGGTGGCGGGAAGGTGTGGTAGAGAGAGGGAGCCAACTACAAGGATCTACACATAACCTCTTATCAGGAGGACAGACTGGAGGAGTGGGCGAGGGGAGACGTTGGGCAGTGTAAGATATGGCAAAACAATAATAATTTATAAAGTATTGAGGGTTGGGGGAGGAGAGCAAGGATGGAGGGAAAAGGATGAGAAGCAGATAATCAGGGACTCAAGTGAAAAAGCGGATATTTGGAGAATGATGACGGCAGCAGGCATGAGAAGGTGCTTGACACAGTATATGTATTTATGTATTGTGAAAAGCAACGTATGAGCCCCCCCCCCAAAAAAAAGAACCCCAACCCTCTACTACAGTATCTTATTCTTTTGATTTTTCTAAAATGTTGAGTCAAACGTTTGTTTCTGGGATAAGTTCCATTTGGTCATACTGTGTAACTTTTTATATATTGTTTTATTCCACTTAAAGCTGTTTGGTGGCGCTGTTGAGTCGACGCGGGGTTGCTAACTAAAAGGTCCCAATTTAAACTCACTAGCCAATTCCCGGAAGGTCGAAGCTGTCTGATACATGGTTAGGCTTGCAGACGCCAAGGAGCAGTTCCCGCTGTCCCGAGTGTTATTATGAATGACAGTCACTTACGGGTGGCAAATCCGCTCCGTTAGTGTCAAAAGTAAAGTGACCGATTTTAACATTGGTACAGCGGGACACCATTGACGGCGGTGCGTGGGGGGTGTAGAGGGGGCATAGTCCCTTCCCATTCTCCCGCCGGTCCCAAGCTTGTTGTGCATTCTTTCCAAAAATCGTGACTTTTTTTTTTTTAAATGCCGCGTGACGCGGAGAAAAACTTTGCTTAGGCTCGGATCTGGTCACTTTCCTGGGAGCCTTGAGTAAGCATGGGCTCCGGGATTCGGCAGTCACATCGGGTAATCGGCCATCTCTGAGGAATGCGCCGTCTGTTCGATGAGTCGGCAGTCGGTTTGTTCGACTGGAGCCTTCATGAATTCGAATCGGCACGATGGCGGTAAGTGTGCGTTCTGTTTGCCAATTATTTTATGAGGTATTTTGAATGTGCATTCGTTAATTGGTAGTTTTCTTTTGTTGTGTGGTCTCTGTCCGGCTTTGTTACTAGGACAAGTCGCGTCTCAGAGATTAAGCCGGCATTTACCTCTGTTTTTCATTCAAGCAGAAGTTGTTGGTTCTCAGGAAAATGTTGGCGTTTTCAAAATCCTTAGGGACTTTTCTTTCCCACCCTTTAATCTCAAGCTTTTATGTTAGTCTGGTAATGCACAGCAATCATCTGTCATCTCAGGCACCCGTAATCTAAGCCGCTACTGAAAATGTTTTGTGGCCTCCACCTCCATCTTCAAGAAGAGCCTTAACAATTTGCTAGTTTCTAGTTAGGGAAAATAAAGACAAGATAGTTGAGGTGTTCTTTCAAGGAGACATTCGACAGCTCAGAACAAATTATTAATTGAAGTTCTTTGCTCATGCCTAGTTTTCTCCCTCTAGTGCCTGGAGGACAAGCTGCTATGTGAGGGGGGTCTTGCCGCCCTGGTTTCTAAGGAGCATTCTGGTTGTACCTCTTCCAGTACAAAATTAGTTTGTTTCACTGGAGGTTTGTGATATTTTGAATGTTCCTCTTCAGTTGTCTGAATTCTTTCCTCATCTTCCAATATTTCTTGTCCAACTTACACATGCCTATGAATTGAAGGTTCACCTTAGTCCTAAAAGTAGTGTATTTACTCCTTAAAAAAATGCAGGAAGCATCCAAAGAAGATGAAAATAATGAACAGTGTGAGTCTTTATGGAAGCAGACTTCCATAAAGCTGAATCTTTCTCCCCTGCGTCATCAGGCTGATTTGAACCAAGGACTTAGGTTAACACCCTAGTGCTTTAACCCCCTGCTTCATTCAGGTGATAACAGACTCACATCTCTTCATTTGTACATTGAGATTGTTCATTTTATGTGAGAGAAAAGTTTTAGTAATGTTGATTTATGTAATCTGTACATGATGATAAATCCAAGACTATTCATCTTAAGTGTTTTGTGCTTCTAAATAATTTCAAGAGGTATCATTTGATCAACAACTTATGGTACAGATAGAAGGGAAAAGTCCAAGCAACACTGAAGCGATTAGGAAAAACAGCTCTAGGGAGTGATAAAATAACCACCTGAAATGTCTCAGCAAGCTAATGCAGCACTTGGAAACACTTGTCTGTGCCAAGAAATTCGGAACATGGCAACCAGGTTGCCTAGAAGAGATCCATATTTGGGTTCATTCCATAGGAAGACAACCCAACAGAATATGGAAATTATCATAAATATCACATGTGACTAACATTTTTGTGTGGTTGTAATTTTTAAAGTCATTTTATGGAGGGTTCATACAACTCTTAACATGATCAACACATACATCCATAGTATGCAGACCACATTTGTTGCTATCATCATTCTCAAAACATTCTCCTTCTACTTAGGCCATTGGTATCAGCTCCTCATATTTCCCCTCCTTCATGAACCCTTAATAATTTACAAATTATCATTATTTTGTCATATCATACACTGTCCAATGTGTTCCTTCCCCCACTTCCCTTTTGTCTGTACCCCAGGGAAGAAGCTATATGTGGATCCCTGCATATGGTTCCCCCTTTCTACTCCACCTTCCTTCCACCCTCCCAGTATGACCACTCTCATCACTGGTCGTAAGGGGATCATCTGTCCTGGATTCCACACGTTTCCAGCCTCAGTGTACAGCCCCTGGTCTAGCCAAATTGTCAGGTAGAATTTGGATCATAATAGTGGGGAGGAAGGAAGCATTTAAGAACCAGAGGGAAGTTGCATATTTCATTGTTGCTACACTGTACTTTGACTGACTGGACTCCTCCTTGGGGCTCTTCTGTAAGGTGATCTCCTTCGTACCAATGGGCTTTGGGCTGTACTCCCCGTCATTTATAATGATATAATTTTTAGTTCTTTGATGCCTGATACCTGATCCCTTCTACATCTTATCATCACACAGGCTGGTGTGCTTCTGCCCTGTGGGCTTTGTTGCTTCTAAACTAGATGGCTACTTGTTCACTTTCAAACCTTTAACACCCCAAACTCTAATATCTTTCGATAGCTGGGCACCATCAGCTTTCTTCACCACATTTGCTCATGCCCACATTTGTCTTCAGTGATTGTGTCGGGAAGGTGAACATCATGGAATGCCAATTTAATAGAACAAAGTGTTTTTGCATTGAGGAAGTACTTGAGTGTGGAGTCTAATGCCCATATGCTGTCTTAATGCTAACCCTATAAGTATATACACACAGATCTCTTTCCCCATCATCATATAAAAATATATTTACCTATGTACATGCCTGTATTTAGATTTATATAAATAAATGCCCTTTACCCCCCAGTTTTTCCTCTTTCCTTTCACTTTCCTCTTGTCCTACTATCATGCTTAGACTTCATTTGGGTTTCAGTAATTTTCTCTGTTACATTACTCTTGATCAGTCCCTATCTCACACCCACCTTGTCACTGATTTTGAATCACTTGTTTTTCTCTTTCCCTGGGTTGGTCAGCACCACCTCCTTTCCCCCACCTCCCCATCTCCCATGTCCCCCTGGTACCATTAGTCCTATTGTTTTATCCTCTAGACTGTTCATCCAACGTATCTTATGTAGATAGACCTGCAGAGATAGCAATATGTACAAAAAAACCACAAAGCATCCTAAGATGAAGCGACTAGAGGTATGATACTTTTAAATAGCTGTAGCAGTATATTGACAGCTGCCAAAAATTTACTCTGTATACTTGAGTATAAGCTGAGTTTTTCAGCACATTTTTAATGCAGTCTTTGTGGTAAAATTAGATGGATATTCATGTCAGCTATATTCGATAATATACAGTAAATTGTATTCAAAAGAAGTCAAGGAAAGAAGGAGATCATTGCTGAAGCCAGGTGAAATTTGGCTGAAGGCAGAGAATACCAGAAAGTTGTTCACCTTTATTTTATTGGTTCTGCAAAGCCCCTAAGCCTGGGTGGATCATAAATGGGGATAACATTGTGAAGAAAGGGAATTTCAGAAAACATCGTTGTGCTCATTTGATGTGCACACACCAAGAGGCCATTGTTGGACAGTTTACAATCTGGGAAGTTGGGTATCAAGGTTGTATCGTGGAAGAATACTGAACAGTGGAACAATTATGGTTAATGTTTCGTTAAGTGCTATAGCTAGGACTAACACCTCAGACATTGAGTTGACTCTGACTTATAGTATCCTTGTGGGACAGAGTCAGACTTCCTCATAGTGTTTCCAAGGTTATGAATCGTTATGGAAGCAGTCTGCTGAAACTTTCTCCCCTGGGATGTCTGGTGGCTTTGAACAAAGAACTTCTATTAGCAGTCTAGTGCTTTAACCCCCCTGCTTCATCCAGGTGATAACAGACTCGCATCTCTTTATTTATGTATGGAAGTTGTTCCTTTTATGTGAAAGAAAATTTTAGGCACATGTAATAAGGACAGAAAGAGAAAAGTCTGCGACTACTCATCTTAAGTGTTTTGTGCTTCAAAATAACTTCCCAAGGATCTGCTAAGCTACTCTTGTAGAAATGTCATTTATAAGTCTAAAGTTTGGCTTACATGTATTTTTGAGTCTCAGGTTTCTTTCTGAAGCAAGGTGAGCACCTTTTATAAATTAGAAAACCAGTACACAAAATTGCTGAAGCAAATACAAGCCACTACAAGTCATTTCATTAAATTTAAACCTACTATCAAGTAATGTGCTGTTTTCAAAGCTATGGGAAATTTATTTTGTCATGTATGAAAAAGGTAGCCCTCCCCATTTGTTATTTTTCAACCTAAAAGTTTTTCTATGTACCAAATTGGGTTTCTAAAAATTTCAATTACTAAACATTTAGGGTAAGTAGAAGCCATAAATACCACTTAAGCTGTATATAGTCATATATACTTTTCCTACAAAATACTATGAATTAAATTTTTATTTTTGAAGTTAAGAAGTGGGTTATATGTAAGTAGAAAGAAAAACTTGATTTAAAAAAATAGAAACAAAAGAAGCCACTGTGTATTTTAGAAGACTTCTCTGTTAGATGTCTTAACTATAGAACATAAATTCCCATTAAGTAAAATTAAGATTCTTGAGTGGCAGGAGTCATTCAGTACCTTGGGGAGTGAATAGAAAACTTTAGTTGAAGGAGATTTCCAAGGCACTAATGGGCAGAATAAACAAAAGTCCAGAGGTTCTATATAAGCGTTCACTCTGTGTTAGTGTGGAAGGAAGGAATTAGGTAAAAGGCAGTACGTTAGTCCAGTTATTTTATTGATTCTGCAAAGGCACTCAATCTGGGTCGATTGTACTGTGAAGACCATTGTGAAGAAAGGGAATTTCAGAAACCATCATTGTGCTCATTTGATGTGCACACACCAAGAGGCCATTGTTGGACAGTTTACAATCTGGAAAGTTGGGTGTCAAGGTTATATCTTGGAAGAATACTGATTAGAGAAACAAAGTCATAGACATGCATGTGTATAAGAAAGAACTTTATGTACAGGAGAAATTGAATATTGAGAAAACAGCCCAGTCCAGATCAAGTCCATAAGTCTGATATTAGGCCATATGTCTGATACCAATCCATAAAATTCTCTCCAGACACACGAAACACATGGAATGATGCCGAATGCAGAAAGGTCACAGGCCGGTGGGTGGAAAATCTTGTGGATCCAGTGGTGATGTCAGCATCTCAGTTCTGGCTGGCTTCCCCATGGCGTAGTTTCGCCAGCTCCACAGCTCTAGCATAGTTGCATGTGTCTTGTCCTCGGGAATATCAAGCAGAGTCTCTGTGTCCCGCCTCCAGCAAGCTGTTTATCTCTGTAGGGTCTCCAAATAAGGTCATCAAGCAACGACCTGATCAGGCAAAACTCCACCCCTTCACTCTTAATAGCCTCAAGTTGGCACCAGATAATGTAAATTCCATAGACATCAAGGGATTCTGGTGATATTTTACTGACTGGAAGGTAGTGTCTGCAGAAAACATAGGAGATAATTTATGGTCTTGAGTTTGACGTGCCTTGTTAAAGTTTGGCTTTTATTTTTATACAAGGGAAGAAAATAATAGAGTGAGGCTTGGAAGCGATAAGGGCCACAAAGTAAGTTTTTATGAGAGTGGCTTTCATATTGTTTAAATACCAGATTGTTTTTTATGTTAAAGTTTGAAGTGATTTACAAGTATGGTCAAAAACTTCTGATAGCCATTGTTTTGAGCTTATGAAAATAGTTTGACTGGCCTCACTGATTGCTTTCTATATAAGCTAGAATTATACATTTGAATGTCTAGATAAATTTTATTTAAGATATATTTTGCCTGTTTTATGTATCATCAATTTTATGTAAGATTTAATTTTTTAAAGTCTTTTGCTACCATGAGTTTGAAAACTCTTCTTAGTAAGAATGGATTACAGGGAAATTAATGGTTACAGGGAACCCTACCAGATGGTCCTACCAAATAACATCAAGGGGGAGAAAAATTGTTGGTAATTCCCTATGTGGTAAATATTGAATAATTTTCTTTGTACAATTTCATTTTTAAACCATATAAAATTATGTTTACAAACCTGAAAAATAATAGCAACATCATTGTGTAGATGAATAATAATGATAAAAACCCACAACTATTATATATGTCAGTCATTTGGTTGGAAAATGTCAAGAAAAGAGGTACCTATATACCTTCAGTTCCTTTGATCCCTATCGAGCCAAATATTACCAGGCTTTCCTGAAATAAATCTATTTGACCAAACAGTGCATCTCAATTTGCATATTTTCCATGGAAAATATCTCACTTAGTTTGATCAGGTGTTTATGCAAGAAGATCTTAACACTCTGCTCCCGTGTTGGTTTAGATGAGCATTTTTGGTTAGCTGTTAGCCGAAGTGTAGGCGCTAGTTTCCGTTCATGGGGGCCCTCGTGGCGTCGTGACTTGCACAGTGGGCTGCTAACCACAGGGTCATCTTTTGGAAGCTGCCAGCTGCTCTTCAGGAGAAGCATGCAGTTTTCTCTTCCTGTGGAGTCACCGTCTGGAAATCCACTGGGCAGTTCTCTCATCTAGGGTCTCTGTGAGTTGGAATCCATTGGTGGCAGTGGTTTGAGGATTTTGTTGTTGTTTGAGTTTTAGCTCTGAGAACCGAGCAATTGTTTAAGTCAGGGAAAGGACTGGAAGGCAAATAATGGGATACTTTGAGACGGGATTTATTAACTTTTTCATAGATGTAGGACCTTACAATAGGCAGATAAATGAAATTTTGATGGTATACCTTTTTCAGCTCAACTGAACTCATTTGCTGTCAGCCCATATTGACCCTCTAGGACATGGTAGAACTGCTGAACTTGAAAGCTGCAGTCCAATGCATAACCACTATGTCAATATAGATCACCAAAAATTTCTTGTTTTTTATCTACTTTTAGAGTGCTCTTTTGTTGCTTCTCTTGGATAATTATTGGACTGCTAGCTTCAGGGTTGGTAGTTCAAACCTACCAACTGCTGTGCCATAGAAACTTCAAGTTAACCTGTTCCTGTAAAAGTTTTGAGCCTGGGACACCCTTACATAGGGTTGAATTGGAATCAATTGAATGGCAGCGGGCTACTCTGCAAAGTCAATAAAAGAGAGAGAGAATAAAGAAGGGGGGGGGGGTAGGTGAAAAAAAGGAAGAAAAGGGGAATATGACAATCCACTGTTTGTAATCTATAATATTAGCCTAAATGATTGTTTTTCAATTCAGCTACAAGCTGAAGATTATAGAATGCCCTTATACATATTTTTCATATAATAGCTAAAACCTTTATTTTCACCAATTTCTGCTCTCTTTCAGGTTCAGGGTCTCAGTTTGTTTTGTATAATTTAAATTTTTTAGAAGCACCATTGCCTTAATTTTCAACCAAACAATAGACAGGCCCATATGGGGAAGAACAACTCTAGGGAGGTACACACACCTTAGAATGAATGATCAATCATTTGAGATCGCAAGGCAGCATTTACCCAAGGACAAAGTTGAGAAGGTTAGGAAAGGCAGAAAAACAGACAAGAAACCTAAGGAGGAAGTGGAGCTAGGGATGTTACGCTGAGGAGACGCAGTGAATGAAAGCAGTTGTTTTTATTGGTTAAAGTTAGAAGTGAAAAAAGATATCAGAAGTTTGTCTGAAAAGTGGAACTTCTCCAATAACTATTATTTTAATGATCAGCATATTAAATTTGAGTTTTGTTTGAATGAGTTTATGTTTAAGCTGTTTGAAATTGTCTTTACAAACTTGCTCCCCGGTAGCGAATCCACTAGGAATATATTACAAATATTAAAAATTTTAATGTAATTTAAAAATAGTTAAAAATTTTAATATAATTTAAAAATAGTTAAACTATTAACTGTTTGGATTTAGAGATGAGTGAGGAAGTGAGGGAGGATCCCTCATGGCACAATAGTTAGTGCTCCTTTGCACCCTTAAAAGCCAGAGGGTCAAACCCAAACCAGCTGCTTACAGGAGACTCATGTGGCAGTCAATCTTAAAGGTGTTTGGCTCTGAAACTCGATAGGTCGCTGTTTCTCTGTCTTAGATCTCTATGAGGTGGAAGCACCTCGGCATTTATGGGTTCGAGGGGACGGGTTGGGGTTTTTGTGCCTGTTTTTGAGGAGCTAAGGAAATGCCATTGCTACCTCAGCATTATTCTGAAGTCCTGTTTATATATTTCCAAAGCCTTGTGTGAATCTGGTACCTTTCCAGGCATGAACTATTGGAACAAAAATGTTATTTGATTTTATTTATTTACCTAGTGACTAAAGTCTAATGCAAACCTTATATTCCAGGGAGATGTTAAAAGTGACAGCCACTCATCCCTTATAACAAATCCTTATAGTCTGTGTGTTTGGAGTCTGAAAAAGAGACTTAACCTAAGTATGATGATCACACTAAGGGGGGGAAAGGCACAAATGATTAGAAAATATTATTAGGTTAATTTAGTAATTAAAGTAATTTTACAGAATGTGCACATTGAAAGTTTGGGTTTTTTTTTTTTAAAGAAAAAGACATAGATAAAACATTTCATAGGATGACGCATTGCAAAAATTAAAATTCCAAAGTTATTGGGAATCATGGAGTAAAAAGAGTGAGGAAAACAAATGGAGTTCTACACGATATTGCAATTAATCTGTACTTAAGTTGTTTGTTCCATCATTTGGGTGTGAGAGTTATATGAAACTGCTAATGTGCTAGGCAATGGCTGTCAAGAAATGACTTACATAAGCTACTATCCTGTAGAATTGGTCTTTCTACCCTCCTCTCCCCGCTAAAGACCAAACTCTGCCATTGCGTCAGTTCTGACCCGTGGCAACCCTACCTCAGGGTAAATATCTAAGGGAGCAGAAAACTTCATCTTTCTCCCTTGGAGCTGCCAGTACGTTCAAACTCTTGAACCGGTTGGTTAGCTAGACTCTTCAGTGGGTCTTAAGTGCATCTTAGAACCAAATACACACTTGGCTCACCAAACACATGGGGAGAAATTCAGAAATGGCAGGTCGTGTACAATACTACTGTCTTAGCTAACTTCGAATGTTTGGTTGGGTTGTGTTAGCCGCTTCTACTTCTCACAGAGGCTGTTTAAGTGATGTATCTATTATTTCTGTAGTCATTTTCTTTTTGACAGAGGAATAAACCCTTTAAAATTGCTTTGTTTCCTAAGGCCCAAAGGTGAGCCTGGGTTCGTTTATTTTTAGTGATCTGATCCTAGCATTTAGTTGAAGTCTATTAGGTGGTCTGAGATTAATTTTATATTAATATGCAGTGGGCACTGATTGGAAAATATGTTCTGTATTTTCCAGTAGCTAGCTGTTAATGATGACATGCACTAAGGTACAAAATCTCAGAAAGGATCTATAATCAAAGTTTGACACAAGAGAATGAGGTTTCCTAATACTTAGCTCCTTTTCTTGAAGCGAACTGTCAAGGGTTGGGAACTGTCATGGGTTGGCGAACTCTGGAGCCGTCTCCAAGGCCTAAGAACCAAACATGGCTTCTCTGGAATGACCAGCGATCACATGGTTTCCTGTGCTTTCTTACCCCTTTCACTCTTTGAGAACCAGGTGTCGTCCCCTGAATATAGCATTTTTTACTCAGACTTTATGTTGAATATTGCTTATTTGAAGGGTTCCATACGATTGGTTTTTGTTAAGTTCATTTCCATTTTAAGATAGCTGTTGTGACCTTTAAATGTTATGTAAATAACTGAAGATCATTACTTATTTCACTGGTAACTTATTACTGAAGATTGTATATTGAGAGGTCACTGACTTAAAACTTATGAGATTATAGAAACTGTGTTGAAATAATTTGAAACTATTGAAAAAATATCCTTAAGAATATAGTGGGTTGTAAACACTTTTTTCTCTTTAGAGAAAAAGCACTTTTATCTCGAAAAAGCACTCGAACTTTATCAGTAGACATCCTTCTCTGTGGTGTGGTTGGCAATTTACTGTAAATGGGCACCATACCAGCTGGCTTAAAGCGGCAGCTGCAGCAAGCTTATGATTTGCACTAGGGTTAGGAAAATACCTGTCAATGCTCATTTCCTCTTCTTTCAAACATGGAAGAAACTCATAGCTGTGTTAATTTATTAAGTACCCTATAATATCATTTAGGGCTTGCATAACCTTTTAGGAATCTGCTGTAAGTTATTGCTATTAGGTACCCTTGAATTGGTTGTGATTCATACTGACCCCTAAGTACAACAGAACAAAATGCACTGTTGCACCCATTATGTCAGTCCAATTCATTTAAAGTATTCCTCTCTTGATAGCATGCCCAAAGTATGTATCTGACTCTACTTTTTCCAGGACAAATCTCTTGGTTCTTCTGGAAGTCCATGATATATTCAATACATTGAATTTGACAACACCTTTGTTCAAATGCATGTTTTTCTACTGTCTTCTTTATCCATTGTCGTTTTCATATGCATATTCTATTCATACAGCACACCTTAGTTCATAAAGTAACAGTTTTACTGTTTGACACCTTTTAACAATGTCTTTTTGTAGCACATTAGTCCAATGAAGTAGACTCTTAGATTTCTTGAATGCTGCTTCAATAGGTATCGATTATGGATTTTAAGTATAGTGAAGTTCATAACATCAGTCTTTTCTCCCTTTATCGTGGTTTTATTTACTGGTCTATTGTAAGGACATTTGTTTTCCTTACATTGAGGTGTAATCTATGCTGAAGGATGTAGCCTTTGATCTTCCTCTGAAGGCACTTCAAATCCTCTGCTTTCAGCCAGTCAGCTTGTAGCCTGTGTGTATCACTGGTCTTCATCCAATTCTCGCACTGTGTTGTTCGTTCTTTAGACAGTCCCGTTTCTCGGATTATTTACGTGTTGTATGGTAAAGGAATAAACCCTGGTACACATCTTTCCTGCTTTGAAACCAAGCAGTGTCCATTTGTTCTGTTTGAACAATTGCTTCTTTCTTTGTACAGATTCCACATGAACACAATAAAATGTTCTGCTGTCATTCCCATTCTACTTCATATTATCCATAACATTTGACCTACACAGTTGAGTGTTTTGTGTAATATCTTTCTGGTATTCTCTTATTTCAGACAAGTCCATCTGAGATCAGTGACATACCCTTCTCCACATCCTTTTCTTACTTGTCTTGAATTTTTGACAGTTTCCTGTTGTTGCAATGCTGCAACCATTTATGAATAATCTTTAGTAAAAGGCGAAATATTTAAACGATCTGAAGAGAAACCAGAGTGTGAATAATCTTAAGTAAATTTTTTCCAGTGATTGTATTGGGAGCTCTTATAGCTCTTATAACATTCAGTACATCATTGGCATCAAGCACATTTGTACATAATGGAAATGAGTATGGCAATCTTAAGTAAATTTTAACTACATGTGTTATCAATAATATTTCTAATTTTTATATTCTGTTAGCCACCTTTCTTTGAAATAGCCACCTACAGGGATCTTTTTAAGTGTGTTGATCAAGTAGCTGCCGTCCAGGTTTTTTGGCAGAGATGAGTGAGTGAGTGGTTCCAGTGCTGCATCCATGTGTGGAAACATCTCCACGGGTATAATCGACAGATACTGGAGTCTTGTTTTTGTCAGTGCCATCAGTACAGCATGGATTTCTCTTCATATCATTGGTTCTTGATCATAAGCTACCTCCTGAAATGATTGTCAACCAATTCTTTTCAAATAGAGTTTTAAGAGAGAAGGGTTCCCCCTGTACTCAAAAACTATAAAGCCACCTGTCTTTTCAGGGCCTGTACTTCCGACAGACTTTAGAAAACAATTTTGAAAAACCCCACTTGGTGCCTTCAAGTCCGTGCTGACTCCTTGCATCCCTGTGGGATTCTGAGGCTGTAACTCTTTAGGAGAGGAAAAAGCCCAGTCCTTCTCCCTCAGAGGGGCTGGTGGTTTCCAACTGCCCACCACGTGGATCGCAGCCCAGCACAGGACCGCTGCACCACCAAAGCAAATTCAGATGGTGTAGTTGGGCGTCAGAAGCTGCATGCTGATACCTAAGTGTCCTTCCTGGAGGAAGCGTTCCACCTAGCAAGGCAGACCGAGTACAGATTCCAGAGAACTGCTAACCGAAGAAATGCGGCCTTTTTCTCTACAAGACAAAGCTGCTGGCTCTTGAGTGATGACATGGTGGTTGCCTTTTAGTGACATATAGTTGGTAAGCTTTTTGTCACTCAGGACATGTCAGGAGAGAGACCAGTGCCTGGAAGAGACATTACGGTATGCAAAGTAGTCAGTCCGGGAGATGGCTTGACCCAGTGGCTGGAACAGTGGGCTCACATAACAGCAATGTGAGAATGGTGCTGGACTGATCAGTGTTCCACTCTGTTGTACATACCCAGCTTACTAGCTCCCAGACTTTCATGCCTGAAGGTTTCAGTGTCAGGTTGCACAAATTATCTTTATTCTTTATGGTCTACTTTGGTTTAGTTGTCTGTAGTGGCACTCTAGTTGAGCATTCTAGATTTTAAAAAGAGAACATAAGTAGCCTTATTAGGCTGAAATTCTTGGGTAATAAAAGTTCTTACATAATATACTTGTTAGCAATCTTTAATTCTCTGTAGACTGAAATGGATTTCCCTCACATCTATACCTTTTGATAGAATAGTTGATAGAAATGTCATGTATTTAAGTGGGATTTGCTGCTGAAGCAGACCTTTCATTCATTACAGTGTGTTAATCCTGTAAAAAGAATTAGTTTAAGAATTGGTGCCCAGGTGTAGTGACTTGCATAAGGCACACACGTTCGGTGCAAGGTTTTTTGGTGGCATGCTTGCTGTTGTATAAGTGAGGGGGAAATGCTCATACTAGCTAGTCCTGGTTTGGGTTTTTTTACAAATCATACATTTCATTCCCTCTTAACAAATGAGAAAGTTTTGAGCATTAGTCTTTCTTATTTATAAAAGAATCAGAATAAAGTACAATCATACAATTGACAAATATATTTATTAAAGAGAAAGTGGATATTGCCTTTATATGTACCAAAAATGTTTTCTGGAGCTGTTACATTTAAGCATCAAGAAGAGAGAGAGAGGAGAAAAGGGAAATTGTTCATTATGAAGAGTTTCTCTTTCCCCTAAGGGAATTTACTTTACAGTGCTATTTATAAGAGCTCAGATTATAAATCAAAACACTGAACATATAAGGTTACCCCTTTATTGCTGTGTTGGTAACCTTCAAAATTATGTAGCATTTATTTTGCTTATGTCAACACTATAAAATAATCTCACTTGATTTTCTCATTCTCCAAATAGATTGTCTTCATGAGCAGAAAATAATTTTTTACCTGAAATGGAGAACTACTTGCTATATTGTTAGTTGGTATGTTATGAAATAAATTTTAAAGTACTATTGCATTATATTTTTACATTTTACACAACTAATCTTGTTTTAGTTAGGCGCTATTCAGTCATTTTAGTTTTTGCTAGTGTAGTTTGTCAACATCTCTAAAGAATTTTATTTTTGTGAAAACAACATGGGGTCACATGTCACCTCCTATGGCTTCCATTTTGCCTTGCGGCAGAAATCAGACGTCCCTCCAAATACCATACCCTTCTCTACCTAGTCTGACACCAACCATTTCTTCCATTGCACTCTGTTTTGATAGCCATGCAGAACTCACAGACAGCACTCACAGTTTGGTTGGTTTGTTTGTTTTAGATAAGTTAACAGTAGCATTACCACGAGTCAGGATCAGAAAACATTAAGAATAATATAGGCGTTGGTCCACAGCAGCACCTTTCCCAGCCAGAGGCCAAGTCTCTCTGTAGTCCTTAGCATCTGCCTCACAGTCTCAGTGCTGCTCCTCTGGTCTGTTATCATGGGCTCCTTGCTTCAGCCTCTGCTCTCAGCTTGGTTCCTTTTCAGAGATGTTCAAACATGCTTCACGGGGCTCTCCTTCGTGGTGATTTTTCTCTGTCGGTCTTGTGTGCGAGTGGCTTTGATGGCGGTATGGTTTGTATCTTCAGCAGACCATATCCCAGGGGATCACAGGGTGACGACTTGGATCATACCCTCTACCACATTTTAATCCTGCCTATTAGCATAGCAGAGAGCTCCCTCCAAGATGAGGTTATAACCACAGTTGTAGAGGCTAGTTAGATTTATGTCACATAAGGAATTATATTTATAAGAGCCATATTAATTGACTGCATTTCAGTTTTATAGTTTTAAATTAAATTCCCTAGCACAAATTTCATAAAGTAGACATGGGAAAATATAATACTTGAATACTAAGCACTGAATCACAGGAAAGTAATATGAAGATGCATGTTGTATAATCATGTTGTTTGTGTTCAGCCATTCACTTTTACTGCTGTCCTTTATCACCATCTTTAAATAATTTATCTGTCATTTACAAGCACAAGAGTGAGATTTGACAATTATTTTTGTGTTAATTTTTTAATCAGCAGATTGTCCAATTTGTAAATTTTTAATTTAACAACAAAATCCTGCTTCCTGTATATTTTAAAGACCTCTTAGTCTTTTGTCAAAAATTTTTAAAATATCTGTACTTCACAGTGATCACTTACTAAGTGCCTGACTTTTCTATTTTCATTTTCTGTCCAATCACATCCTTTTTTCTGAAGATGTCTTTGTATGGATTATAAAGGTGTGAGGGTTTGAGGACATAGACTACAGCAGATTGATGAGCTGTGCCGTTTGTGAAATGGCAGATGACAAGGAAGAGTCAGCCTGTTGAGAAGGGAAGGGCAAAGGAAATAATGGAACAAATTACCCGGACAGTTTCTTGGTTGACCACAGCAGCTACCTCTTCAACCAAATTGGGTATCAGGCCAGTCTTCTACCACTATCTCCAACTTTTCAGGAATTTATTTTATAACCTATATTTAGAATGCTGTCACAATGCAATGTATGCCTCATACTACACTGCCCTTTATTAAAGGCAAATGCTGTATATTTGGCATAGTGGTTAAGAATTGGGCATCGGAAGTTGTGTACCTCATTTGGAATACAGATGTTTTGCCCCAGTAACTTTTTTCAGAAAAGTTGCCTAACCTTTCTGGCTCTTCATTTGTTTACCCATAAAATGAGGCTAATCATTATGCCTACCTCATAAGTATTTATTAGAAGGATTAAAATGAGATAATATTTCAAATATTTACATCAGTATTTAGCACAATAGTAAGTACACATTTAATATTATTGTCATTACACTTATATAGCTTTTATTTGTTTCACTTGTATACTAATAGGTCAGATGAAAGTAAATTTAGGGGTTTTTTTAGTTTTATTATCTAGGTAAGTAAGCTTTCATAGTAGTATAATAAATATGAAAGGCTCGATTAGTAGTCCATATTGCTCTCTTTCATATCACATTTGTCTGAGTTAAACTTAGATTCTCCAAAGGAGACATGGCAAAGTACAATTTTCACATGCTAAGCACTCTATCAGAAGAAATTACAGATAAATATTATGCAAAACTTTTTCGGTAGTGAGATGCAGTCAGCGAATTCCGGCAGTTAGCAAGCCTGTGTACAGAAGGAAGCACGGGCTTTGGTGTGCTTGAACCCATCGTTGCGCCTGATGCGTCAGTCTGTCTCATTGACGGTCTTCCTCTTTTGTGGTTCCTCTGCTTTACCAAACACAGTGGCCTTCTTTAGGAGCTGGTCCCGCCCGATAACATGTCCAGTGTTTGCAAGACCAAGCCGTGCTGTCACTGTGTCCTAATGATTTTCTACTTTCTCTAAAGCAGATGGGTTTATTGTCCAGCAGTGCATAGTATATTTGGTATTCATTGCCACACCATATAATTCAAATACATCGACCCTTCTTCAGTGTTCTTTATGCCTTGCCAACTCTTACGTGCAATATGAAGTCATTGAAAATGCCCTGGCTCGAGCCAGGAGTACCTCAATACTCAAAATGACACTCTTGCTTTTCTACTTTGAAGAGGTCTTGTGCAGTTTTGTTTGCCCAGTACATTAGGCTGTTTGATTTCTTGATGGATGCTTCGATGAATATTGACTGTGTATCCAAGTAAAGTGAAATCCTCGACAACTATAGTATTTTCTCCATTTATCGGGTTGTTGTCTTATGTCCAGCTGTGTTAGTCCCGATAGACAGAGAAACAAATCCTGGGAGACTTAGATGTATATAAGAAAGAGCTTTATATAAAAAAGTAATTGTATATTAAGAAGGCATCTCAGCCTAGATCAAGTTCATAAATCCAACATTAGCCAGTATGTCGGATACCATTCTATAAATTTCTCTTCAGACACTGCAATGCATGCATTAACACCGTCTTGTGGGGCTGGCAGTGGAAGCATCTTAGCATTGGCTCCTCCAGCTCCACGGCTTTGGCTGCCATCAGCTTAGCTCCATGTGTCTTGTCAACAGGAATGTCTTGCAAGGGAGTGAGAGTGTCCAGTTTGCGGTGAGTTCTTTACCTCCTTAGCAGTTACAGATGAGGTCATCAAGCTGTGACTTGATTGACAGCCCTAACTCCATCTGCACTCTTACGCCTGAAGTTGACAACAGATTTTGTAACTACCACACCAGCTGTGAGAATTTTTGTCTTATGTTGAGGCATAATCCATACAGAAGATTGTTATCTTTGGTCTTCATCAAGTCCTCTTCATTTTCAGCAAGCAAAATTGTGTCCTTTGCACAAAATAGAGTCTTCCTGCAATCCTACTGTCAGTTTTTCTTCAGTTATATAGTCCAGCTTCTCAGATTATCTGTTCAGTATACAGATGAAATATCCCCTTGTTCTGTTTGAACAAGGCATAAGCACAATTCAATGTTCAAGAATTTCCTTTTGCATTATTACCCTTTTTAAAAATGTATAATTCATAGAATCTAATGCTTTCATGTAGTCTATAAAACACAGGTAAACATTTCTGCTCTTGCTGGCCTTCACCCAAGATCCATCTTACATCAGCAAGTAATAGCCCCTGTTTCACATCCTCTTCTGAATCTGGCTTGAATTTCCTGTTGATGTTGCAACTCTCTTTATCTTCAGGAAAGTTTTATTTACATGTGACAATTATATTGTTTTATAATTTCTGCATTCTCTTGGGTCACCTTTCTTTGGAATGGGTGCAAACATGGATCTCTTTCAGTCAGTTGTCCCGGTAGGCTGTCTTGAATATTTTGGGGCAGACACTAATGAGTTTTTCCAGCATCGTAGCCATCTGTTGAAACATTTCATCAATTTCTGGGGCATTGTTCTGTTTTTTACAAATGCCTTTAGTGTGAAGCTTCGACTTCAGTATCTTGTGTTTTTGAATCATGCTACCTCCTGAAATGGTTGAACACACACCAATCATTTTTTGTGCAGTGACTTTTTCCTTCCATGATTGTTATTGTTGTTGTTTTCAATCCTTTACTGACTTATTTTTACTTGGCATGATGCTTTCAAAGTCTGTTACATATTGTAGCATTTTAATAGGTGAATTTAATAAATATTTTAATAGTTTCATTGGCATATACTTCATATATAATACAATTTTTAATCAATCATATTAGAAAAAGTTGTGCAATCATGACAATCTATTTCAGAAGATTTTCTTTCTGTACTCATTGTTAACTTCCCATTTCCTTAACCTACCCTCCCATGCCCCTAAGTAATTAGCGATCCAGTTACTGTATTTGTAGATTTACCTGTCATGGACAGGTAAATATACAGAAAATCATATTAAAAAACAGCAGTGACAACACATAATGGAGAAAAACCTCAATCAAAAAGTATTAACTTAAACAACTTTTAAATGGATGAGAAAGATCAATTAGGTGTTAGATTTTAACATAATTGCATTTGCCACACACCTTTACAATGTTCTCTCTACTGATAAAAAGGCTATTTATATCCCTAGACTGTGGTCAGAATGGATTCACTGGAGGCTTAATCCATGTGTGGACCTTGCGAAGGATTTTGGGCTTCCACTATCATCCCTAACATTCTACAGTGTTCAGAACTGAAGCTCTGATACCATTTTCTCCTACAGATTTCGATCACACAGGTTGGTGTGCATCTTCCATATGGACTTAACACTAACCTTCACTGTTCATATAAATAGTGTCCAGTTACTTAAGCATTTAATCTGTACAAATCAACAATCCATGTGTTTCATTCTGAAAAGCTGGCCTACCCATGTATAATTTCTTTTTTCAATAGTGTTTGGAATTCTATACCATTGGCTAAATTAGTGACACTTATCAGTCGATTCACCTTATGCCCCAGCATTTAGAAAATGTTCTCTATCATAAAATGAATAGCAGTATCTCTAAAGTGGACCAGAGACATATACAAACCATCAGTATATGCATGGATTTGGAACTTGAGCTTAATTCTAGGCCCCACCTAAGAACAATTAGTTCTTAGGACATGGCCCTAGTCCATGCTGAACCTTGTGAAGATGTTGCTGATGATATGGATGTAATAGCAGCACCTTTCTTAGTCTTTTGATACTTAGTCTCAATATTTTGCTCAGAGGATAATTGAATGTCAATTCAAGGCTTGAATTTTCTCCAGTACTTTCAGCATTAGAAATATCAGACTGCGTCTTCCCCTTTTGGTTAATTTCAGGTCTTTGGACATTTCATGATAGCACTTGACTTTCTTGTCTCAGATTTCCCTTTGAAATCTTCCGTTGAGATTTTACACTTAAACATCTCTTCTCTTTGCTCTTGCTGTTCTGTAGTCAAAAGAAAGTGTTAGAATCTCTTCATCCATTTGACCTTTTTTCCTTTCCTGTCTTTAAAGATCTTTTGCTTTTTGCATATCTCATGCCATCCCACAACTCATTTGTCTAAATATTTATATTTTGACTCAGAGTTGTTATATTTTGGTTTTCTGGACTTAATATTCTTCAGCTTCAAAATGAACTGGCATATGAGCAATCAGTAGTCTTTTCCATGGTCACCTCCTCATTCTGACCAGTGTGATGTTTGAGTTTCTCTATCTGATGAGTTCCACATGTAAAGAAAGTAGTATTTATGATATTGAAAAACAAGGGGTATTTCTAATGCATAGTTATTTGGTGATGGCAGAATTCCAGCATGAGATCACTAGCATCATGTCTAATATCAAGACTACATTTTCTTTTCTTTTCTTTTTTTTTTTTTTTGGTTTTTTGGGCATCACTGCCCTCTGGTGGTGGGAGTAGGAGGCCCAGCCTTTACTCTTGTGGAGCTGGAATTGAACCTGCATCCCAGTGGGCTGCAGTCCCACGCACAACCACTATGCCACCAGGGCTCAGCCCTAAGACTACATTTTCCATTTAATATTTCCCCCAACTTTTGCATTTCACTCAATCTTAATTGCTTATTAATATATTTGAGGATGCATCGGGTTAAAGAAACCTATTTCTTCACCTTTGGCATCAGTGGTTAGTGAATAAATTTGAATAACTCATTCTAATGATTTCCCTTGTCATTATATGAATAGTACTGATGATGTTGTTCTAATGGGTATATCTTGAAATGTTCACTCCAACATAGCAGATCACAGGACAGTCATATTCAAAATTACCAATACCAGTTCATTTCAACAGAATGCCTACAGTTTGATATTTAGACATTCCACTTAATTTTTAAAACAAATTAGATAGATTCATGTTTCATATATTCCACATCCTGGTTACGAATTCTAATCATTTTGAGTCTCTTTCCACATCGGGATATAAAGGTTTATTGCATCCATGTCTTTAAGGTTGGCTGTATTGGATGAGGTAGCCTTTGCTCAGTTGTATTGTGCTCACCCCCTGATACTAAATCCCAGTGTTCTGCAGCTGTGTTTTCAGGTTTCCACAGTTTTCTGTTTTCCCAGTAATGCAAAGGGCTTTTAAAATTTTTGTGGGAATTTCAACAATTTTTTTTGAAGTCCCCTTTTATGTTACCAGAACCCTCTCTTTAGTCTGGAAGACCTGCTGGAAACTCTTGACTGGTATTTGAAGTACCGTTGACCCAAATTCCATCATCACAGCAGCATGCAAGCCAACAACATGGCTTTCTTTGGTTGAACAATTTTATAAGTTTAACAAGATATACAACCTTGATAGAAATTAATATTGCTAACTTAAAATTGCTCTAGTTTACAAAGAGAAATAATCACAAAAAACATATGGCATTTACAGTTCATTTCCATATCATATATACTTATTTAATTGGTGCAATTTGTTGTATCTGTTGGAGCACAGCAATGGAAGTCATTAAATGTAGATTCTAGTCCTAACTCTGTCCCTGCAGGACCTCTCAGCGCCCCAGTTTTCTAGTCTCTAAATGAGGATGATAATACTTAACACTGTGTAGTTTATACAAATATTATTAAGATAAATCGTTACTAGAGAATACTTTTAAAGAGCTGAATACAAATACACATGAGGTAAGAGCACTGGGATATAAGGGTTAAGGCAGCAAACAATATGCTCTAATGTAATAGGGCATGGACTTTCTAGCCAGGATACCTGCAGGAGGAATCCAGGTCTACTAATTGCTAACCACGGGATTTGAGGCTTGTTACTTAACTTCTCTGAGTCTGCGTTTTCTTTGTCTACACACTGACAGTAACTATAGTACTTAGCTCATGCAGTCATGACGATGATTTAATAAAGTCAAGTCTGACACTATGCCTTTGCCCTTAATGCATAGCTTAGCCTCTGGTTCTGGTCTAATTAATTGCCTTTGTTGTTCATCCCTAGTTGTTTGCTGTCAAGTACCTGATTTGAGAATCAAGGATGTTAGAACTAGAAAAATACTAACAAAATGATCAGGTCCAGCATCTTGTCCCCTTATAAGAGACTCTATAATGTGTGAGTCATGTTAGAGGGAGCTGAGGTCCAGAAAAGCTAAATTGGTTGTAGAAGGACACACAGTGAGTTGCTAAGGGCATCCAGAATCTTCCTAGTTGCATATACTCCGGTGGCACTAGAACATTGTCACTTCAAGTATGAAATAAAATACATATGAAAATACATTCATACCTTCACCCACCATATGTACCACCACATTCTTGAATAGATTTGCAGCAAAGATTAGTTCCTATATACAGATATCCTCTGTGGAACCAATATATATTTATGGGAATTCACCCACTCTCCCTCCCGCGTCCATTCAGTCAAAGCATCTACTTTTGCATCACCAATATAAAGCTGGTGTACTTAACTGTATTTAATTAAATTTGCTGCCATCGTCTCTTGCATGGTGTGTTTGATTGCTTCCATGATTTTTGGCAGACTACTTTCATTATATATTTAGTTTGTGGGGTTTTTTTGGTATTGTGATTAGTGCTTTATTGAGCATGGAGGTGCTTATATGTCTTTGTGTTCAAGCAGCTCTTGTTTTCTTAGGACATATGCACCAAGTTGAAGACTTTCAGGGTTATATAGTATTTATATTTCCAACATTTTATGAAGGCACTCCATATTGTTTTCCATATGGCTGTGCCACTTTATAGTCCCATCACTAGTGTATGAGGGGTCCAGTCACTCTACACACTCAATAGCATGTGTTTGTTGTGTGTGCTGGGGTGAGGTGGTGACTCTGTTTATGTCTTCTTTGGTGAAATCCATGAGTTCACCATTTTTTAATTGAGTTATTTGCCCCTTTCTTGTTGAAGTGTTGAAGTTTACTACAAATTTTGGATACTAGTCCCTTGTCCATTATATCACTGTCAGTTTTTTTTTCCATTCTGTGAGTTTTCCTTTTTACTCTTTTAGCAAAATACTTTTATGGACAAAGGTTTAATTTTTAGGAGGGAGGTCCCAGCCATCAACTTTGTCTTCTGCTATTAGGAAATTTCATTTATGTTTTATATTTATGCCATGTGATCCATAAGCTTGTCTTTTTTTCCCACTGATGGTGTTCATAGTTCCAGGATTTTTATTTAAAGTTTTGGTCCATATTGAGTTCAATTTTGTATATAGTGTGGGATATGGACCCTGTTAGGTTTTTTCCCCTGCAAATGGATATCCAGTTTTGCTAGTACAACCTGTTAAAAGAGACTGTCTCTTCTGTAATTAAGGATTTTAGCCCTTTGCAAAAACCAGCTGCCCAGAGGTATTTGAATTCACTTTCCCTCTGGTCTCCCTGATTGATCTCAAAAATATTGAGGCTATCTCTTCACCTTAATTTTCTTTCTTCCTCTTTTTCTCTTACTGCCATGAAATGTTGGATCTTAAAAAACATGTTTGGGCTGAGCCCAGGTGGCGTAGTGGTTGAGTGCGGGACTGGCCCATTGGCTTGGCAGTTCAAATCCAGCAGCAGCTCTCCAGGAGCAAGGCTGGGTAACTCCCACAACCATCAGAGGGCAGTGAGGCCCCCCCACCAAAAAAAACCCTGCACATTGTAAATGTTGACTGGCATGTCATAAAAATAGAGTAACAACAACCCCCTCCCCCCAAAAAAGGAATAGAAAACAGCAACAAAATACAGTGAAAATATTACTCAGCTGGAAATATAAGAATCTAGGTTTTCATTCTCAGTCACACAAATGACATTAGAGAATGTACCCTATAAGCTTTAGTTCACTGAGGTAGATAAAAGAACTGAGCTTATTCTCAGAGAAGTTGCCAAGATGAAAATAAGCAAGACAATTCATATAAAGCATTTGGCATAGTGCCTGACACATACTAAGTGCAAGTTATCAACAATTCACGTGTTAGTATTATAACACTTTTAAGTAATTAAAAGGAAATACCGTCTGTTACCTTTGAAACATTTCAGAACTTTTTTTTCCTGTAAAATACCTTTATGGCACCTTTGTGTTGCTCATACACTTTTAAATGTCGTTGTTCTGGATTCCTGTTGAATATCTGAAAGACCAGTTCATCATTTTTAATATGGTGGCAGCGAAAAATAGCTTATGACTCAACAAACTTGGACAAACATCAACTGGGTGTGAGCCAGGACTTGGTGTGTGATGACAGACATCAGTTTCTCTTCTCCCTATATTTTCTTTGTCAAAAACTTTGCTATCAAGCACATTGTGGTAACATTTAATTTCAGTTCATAATGTAAATTGAAGGTATTTGCATAAATCATCTGTTATAAATAAGTCTGTATTCGACCACACTATATTTAAAATAGATCTTACTCAAGGATTCCATTTTAACCTTTTCTGGATGAAATTATTTTATTTTTTGAATTTTTTTCTTCTGAAACTGTGTTTTTCATAATGGAAGAACAAAGTTAGGCTCTTCTAAGTCCTTTGAATTTCAGAATCAGCTGTTAATTTTACACGTTTGATGTTGCATTGAATTATAGATCAATTTGGAGAGCATGGACCCTGTTGTGTTTTTCAGTCCAGGAGCATATTGTGTGTGTGTGTGTGTGTGTGTGTGTCCATCCGTCCGTACCTTTGGATTTTTTAGCTCTTCAGTTTCTTTCAGCATTGTTTTCTAATTTTTCACTGAGAGCTCTTTTTGCCATTTTTATTGCAATTACCTTCTAAATACTGGTTTATTACCACTTGTCAATTTGTCATGGTGGCTTCTGTTGCTAGAAGCTGAATGACTGGTATTCACATATCTGTAGAGTGACCCATAGCAAACAAGGTTCAGTAGCACTTCAGTCTAAGAACAAACTAGGAAGAAGAAAGAGAGATTATGAATAGCAGCAGAATATGGTCAGATATAGTGAGCTAATATGAACCTTCAGTTTAGAAGGCACTCAAATAACACTGAGGAAGAGCTGACTCTTCAAAGAAGAGTAGACCTTTATGATGTGAGCATAAAGCTACTGGGACTTGCACTTGTTGCTGGCGCATGATTTTAAATTAAAAGAACCTGCTGAAAACACCCATGAGTAATTAGCTTGGGGAATATAAGAAATATGAATTTAGGAAACTGAAATTGTCAGAAATGAAATAGAGTCTCTAAAGATGGTTCTGGACCATTCTGAGTTTGACAGTCACATGGTTTTCTATGCTGGAAATGACAAATACAATTGGTGACAAATGGTGAATGTGTGACAAATAAAAAGAACATTTTAAGATCTATCTTGAGTGCTGTGTGTGATAGGATAATATCTATACATTAACAAGGAAATCTAGTTAAAACAAGGATTATTCAAATTTGTGTACCCACTAAAGCTTGCAGTGAACAAATTGAAGAACTTAAACTTCGGTCTAAAATTGATCAAACATGGAATCAAGATGCATGAATCATTCTTGGTGATTTGAATGTGAATGTTGGAAGCCAATAAAGGGTCAGTAGTGAGAAATACAACCTTGGTTAAAGACATGTGGCTGAAAAATCACATGATAGAATTTTTCAAGACTAATAAATTGTTCAATGCAAATACCCTTTATTCAACAAAATTAAGGGTGACTGTATACATGGACCCACCTCACCAGATGGAATACACAGGCATTAAATTGACCACATCTGTGGGAATATATGGAAAGCTCAAGATCATCAATCAAAACAAGGCCCGGCACCATCTTTGGAGCAGGTCCTCGATGACTCATTGCCAAAATCAGGTTGAAACAAGAAATTTGAAATTGAACATAGAAAACGTCACGTAAGCCTGTTTTTTTCTATGATGCCTCTGTCTTCAACAGTGTCTAGAACCATGCAATAAGTGGCATCAAAGGCCCTATCTAAACTCCTCTGGCTTCCCTGTTGCCGAGAGGCAAGAGTCAGGCATACCGCCATGCTCCATCCTTCTCCACCTTCGCTGATACAGCCATTCCTCCCACAGCACTCTGCTGGTTTTGACAAGTCATTGCAGTGTCCACACAGAACTTAGACAATACTCTCAATTAGGGGGATTATTAGGGAAGTTAATAAGTCACCACAAATCTGGATCAGTAAACTGTAAGGCTTTCAGTCACTGGTCTTCAGCCATGGCTTTGCCTGTGTGAACCTGGAAACCTACCTGGTTACTTTCCTAGTCTCCTGGCAGAGGTGCTGTTCCCTGTGTCAGTCTTTTTTATTTTTTAATCATTTTATTGGAGACTCATGCACTCTTATCAAATTCATATATCCATCCATTGTATGTCAAGCACATTTGTACATTTGTTGCCCTCATCATTCTCAAAACATTTGATTTATATTTAGGCCCTTGGTATGAGCGCCTCATTTTTCCCCCTCATGAACCCCTGATAATCCATAAGTCATTATTATTTTGTCGTGCCTGTCTTTTGTCCTCTTGTCATGGCCCCTTCAGGCCAGGAAGGAGCTCAACCTGTTCTGCTCTGGACTCCTTTTCCTTGGTGGGAATCTCCCTCTTTTGCTTCTGCAATAGCTCTCTCATAGACGAGGTTGGCAAGCAAAACTGGCCAATTCCTTCTGTTAGTGTTTCACACACCCTATTTACAAATCGTCTCTCCCAGTCATTGTGTGGTAGTTACAGAGATAAGGACAGAAGAACCGCATCAAGAGATTTTACTTCACAGATTTCGAAACATTTTTCTTGATTTTCAATGATAGCTTTCCCCCAAATCTGATGAACTTTTGGAAAGTTTTGTCACATTAATTGCTTCTGAACTTTCCTCACTGACACTTTAGCAGGAGACCAAATCCTTGTGTATCTGCTTCCCAGCTTGAAAATTGCAAGAGTAAAAAATACTGCTACAAAATCATAAAATCTTTAGTGCAACAAAAATATCACTGTGTGAACTGATTGTTTCTCAACAAATCCACCATGTAGGTCTATACAGTTCAAAAGGTGATATTTTCATCTTTCAAATGCTTCTGTGCATTTTCATTTAAACCACAACAAAATGGCAGTTTGTGCATTAAGGGACTCAGTTTGTGTTCCCTGAGGTCTTTTGAATTTGCAAGGGTCGGAGGGGGGTAGATATTCCAAAGGTGCAGGATCAGGGCTATAGGGGGAATATAGTAAGATTTTCCAACATTTTTTTAAAAATAGGGCAACTCTTGCTTCCCTTGAAGAACCAGTAGGTGCATTGTTGTGATGGGAAGCATTCCTGGGTGTAACTGTCCTGGTCTTTTTTTCTCACCCACTCAGTTTTAAGATTTTCTTAAAGCTGCTTTTTAATAGCCCGTGAGATAGTCCTGTGTCCTATTTGAAAATCTTTCGAAATTACTTCTTAGGAATCCCAAGACTTAGTAGCTATAACCTCCTGAATTGAGAGCTCTGCCTTGAATTTAACGGGCCCAGCATGAGCCACTTTGTTCATTGGAGCCTTTTTTTGAAGGCACTGTAGTGAAGACTAGTGTATTATTGAGAGAGCTTTTCTGTAGCCATTCATTGATCACGGAGCCATGTTTAAGTGCATTTTAGATACAGTAAACTTATGGTATTCGGAGAGCCTTGTAGAAATACTTTTTTACTCACGTTTGTACTGCTGGTATTCTCTTTCTTTTGGTCTTTATTCTTAAGTGCTCACAAGAGCAGTTTTGAGGAGGGGGTACAAGACTGGGGTGTGCTTCATTCTGTTTGTTGAACGGTCACTGTGACTCAACTGACTTTGCATCAGCTAACAATAGCATTGTATAGAGGTTTATGTCTTTAAAAATAAATTCAGTTAGTCTCTACTTTTACAAGTTCTGAAGAGCATTGAAAGAATAGAATATTTTTGAACTAACTAGTTTGTTTTTGGTTTGGCTAAATATATCATTTTTAACCAAAGCTACATTTTGTTGGTCTTTTTATTTTCAAGTTCATATACCTTTCGACAAAAATGAAGCCCTGTGCAAGGGCTTCAATATCAATATCAAGACTGTCAGGCTTGAAACATGTTAAAAAGTAGATTTAAAGTTTAGAACTCATTGCCATCAATCAATTACCAGTCATAGCCTGTAAGATAAGAGTAGAACTGCCTGCCACTAAAGTTTCCAAGGCTTACAAACTTTCAGGAAGCCAACTATATATCTTTCTCCCAGAAGCAACTTTGGGTTCAAAATGCCTGACTTTTGATTGGCAGCAGAGCGCTTAAACTCTGAATCATCCATGTGATTCAGATTGACAATTGGAGCTCATCTAAATAAGGCCTCCAGGGATAAAGTGTTGAAATACTTAATCTGTGAAACATTGTTGCAATCTAGAGACCACAAACATCTCAGTAATAGAAGGAGGCTTTGTTCTTCCCTGGAAAAGTCATCAGTATTGTTGTAGGCTGGACAAATGGAGAGATGCTTGCTCTCAAGCATTGCCTGCTTCCTGGGGAAAGTGCTAGTGGGGGCACACAGATTTACGATATATGCAGGTACTGAGCAAATCATCAGAGCCGCTGACTTACATGAAAAAGAATGTGGCATCAAAATTAGAGGAAGGCTTACTGACAACCTAGAATATGCAGATGACACAACCTTGTTTGCTGAAAGTGCGGGAGGACTGTGAAGCACTTGCTGATGAAGATCAGGGATTATGGCCTGTAGTATGAATTACAGCTCAATGTCAAGTCGACCAAAATTCTCACAACTGGACCATTAGGTAACATCTTGATAAATGGAGAAAAGATTAAAGTTGTCAAGGACTTTGTCTTGCCTGGCTCCACCGTCAATGCTAATGAAAACAGCAGTTCAGGAAACCAAAAGAGGAGTTGCATTAGGCAAATCTGTACAGCACCCCTGTAGAACATTGAAAGCAAAACTGAAAATGATTGGTGATGATTGGAAAGCTCTTTGAACTGTCTGGTATTTGACTTACATTTGAATTACCATGTATAGTTGTGTGTAAGCCAAGTTTTTCAGCACATTTTAACATAGTTTTTGTAGTAAAATTAGGTGCCTCAGCTGATATTCCAGGTTATTTGCCAATAAAACTGTTAAAAAGAAATGATGGAATTTCCCTCTCAACTTTTGGAGTTTCCTGGTAAATTTAAAGCAGTACTCTTGAAGTAAATTATAGATCACAAATAGATAACGAAACAAACTGCAAAAACATAGCTGAGCCCTTATGGATTCAGTAACCGATTTTCCCAGCTGGGGGGGATCACACTTAGATTGCATTTATTCAATTTTTTCCTGAAATAGGTGAAAAATGGAGCAAATGTACTCTATGACATAACTACCCTACTGCAGCTGATGCTACTAACAGAGAGAAGCAAGGTGCGTCCTTTTTGAAGTGGGTCGTGTGAGCAATGAATACTTCGTACATTTCAGCAGCTCCCTGCATTGCCGTCACTGGAAAGTATAAACCGATGGTGCTCTGGTCTTTCGTGTGGTTTCCTACTCCATACATAGTTCCTATTTGAATTTATGCTACACTTTAGGAGTCATAGTAACTTTTCTTGTATGTTATTTCACTCTCCTAAAGCACTTTGAAAAAGTGTCCGTTTTCTTACAAAGATGCTCCTCAGATGTTATTTATTCCCTTTTTCCTTGGTCAAATTTCCTCAGATTGACGAGGGCAAACTTTTACTTACTGTTTCCATTGTAATTTTGAAAGATTTTTCTATTCTCTTGCTCTTTGTACTTTTATAGAAAGCGAGAGAAGAGTGAAAACATAGGGAGTACACCTCACCCTCAAAAGTGGGAAAAAGCTCCGCTGGGCACAGCTTTCTCAGTACACATTTTCCCCATGAGGCGACCATCTAGCAACTCAGCTGAGTTCGTGCACCCAGTGGTGCACTCTGGTCACAGTGAATTTTTTCATAAAAGCAGTTTTGCTCGAACCTCGTTTTTTGTGATGGCTGATTTAAGAGAACAGCATGCCGCTGTGAAATTTTTACTGCTTCGGAAAAATACTGCAGAAACTGTTGTGATATCCAGCTTACAAGGATAGTGTTAGGGAAAAATTCAATTGCACGTGTGGTTTTCTCATTTCAAAAAAGTAGGAACTTGCAGAACAGGTGAAAATGTCTACCCATGCATTTGGAGTTGACTCCACCAGGTCAGACTGTTAATCATGCTTCCTATTCAGATGTTCTGATAAGATAGTGTAACACTGGGTAACAAAAAAGACCTGATTTGTGGTAGACGAGAGTGGTTTTGCCACCCCGAGAATGTAGCTGTTGTCACAGCCACTTCAATGCTCCAGTTTTGGGCAAAATAACAGCTTGCCTCTCTTGTCCCCTGCACCATACTCATCTGACCCACAGTGTGCCCTTCTTTTTGTTTCCATGAATGAAGAGGGACATGAAAAAACAGATATGATGTAGAAATGAAGAAGAAAATGAGGGAAGTGTAATCAGCCATCCAAACAAATGAGTTTGAAAAATGTTTCCAAGAATGGAATCACAGATTTGATAAATATATTAAGTGTAATGGAGAGTACTTAGAAGGTGATAAGGTTGCTTGGGTGGGGGGAGGGGTGTTAAATATTTAGCTTTGGAAAAAATTCTATATTTTTAGTACCCCGACCTATAATTCTGATATGCCTAAACTCATGTCCACCTATAAGCTAATGCTTCAACAGAATGATATATGATGTTAATATTCTGAACACTTGTCAGTTTTCAGTGTTAGAGATAATGTGGGAGAAACATTTACTAACAATGAACCATTTAGTCTAGAATTGTCAAATATTTAAGCTATAAAATTAATGACTTGCCCTTCAAATATCAAATTTATGATTCATGTTTTGGCAGGTTGGTAGATGTTGTATGTTCTGGTTTAAACTGTAGATGAAAATGTTGTCATTGTTTTACTGGTTCTTTTCTCCTCCACACCATGCCCCCATGGGGGAGGCATCAATTTTTGTTGTTGTTGTTGTATGTGATTAATAACTATTTTGAATAGTAGATTTTGAAGTGACTTTTTTGAAAGTAACAAGTTTAAAGTTTTAAAGTTACTTTGATGTTTAGAATTGACCTTATTTTTGAAATCCTTCTTCTTTTATACTTTGGAACCTGCATAGAAGTTTCCAAATACAGTTTTTCAGCAAAGTTATATATTATTGTACACAACTATTTACGTAAGAAATCAGTTTGAAAGCTTAACCTAATGATTGATGGTCACATTCTTTTAAGGAAAAGATATGGTTGAGTATAAGTAACAGTATTTGTGATAATTTGATGAAAGGACTTTTAACAAAGCATTTAATATTAATTGAGATAATGAAAACATTTAAAATACAATTAGTATTATTTTATCATAAATCGTACTCTTAAGGTTAATTCCCATGGCAACAGTAGTTACCAGTTATGCTTTTCCCCGCAAACACTGTCTATATCCTTGAATTTTTTACATTCTTAAGAATAACCCCAAGGCTTAAAAACCGTGTCACTCATTTGCTTTAAATTTTCTTTGGCATTTCCACATGGTTTCTAAAATGGTAGCAGATGCTTTTTAAAAAGAAACACAACCTTCTTTTTAAATGAATATTCCAAAATTAACTGGACTTTAAAAGACAAGACCAAAGCTGTTTTTTTTAAATTGCTGACTTTAGCAAAAGTGAAGTGATATCATAGTTTATGCTGCCTTATCACTGTTAGAAAATTATTGAAAATTGTAAAGGTGGAAAAATATAGTTTAGTCAAAGTACATATACATGATAGAATGTTTTGACGGATCCTTAATTCTCATAATTTTGTAAGGAGATACACAGTACAAAAAGGAACACTTTTTTTTTTAATAGTGAGCTCTTTATAACTGGAAAATGCAGGATAAGTGGATAGTTAAAGGGTGTTTTCTGAAAAGCACAAATTCTATGATAATAATTACTTTGACTATTCTTTAACCTTTTTTTTGTAAAATAAGAGTTAAAATAGTTTTAATCTACCAGACTGCCAAAAATTTATTTTGATATGTGCAAGAAAATTTTTTGGGGGGAGGCATCACTGCCCTCTGGTGGGAGTAGGAGACTCAGCTCCTGGAGAGCTGCTCCTGGATTTGAACTGCCAACCCAGTGGTCTGCAGTCCCGCACTCAACTACTACGCCACCAGGGCTCAGCCGAAAAAATTTTTAAGTCGTTAAATTGGACCTTGAATTCAAATTTAAACTTTACCTCTTAAGATATATTTAATATAACTAGTTTCCAGAGCTTTACTTTCTGCTTCTATAACATAAGATTAGAAATATCTACTTTCAGGTTAGTGGTGGAAATTATAGATTGTATATGCTGAATACTTGGAATATGCTGTTCATTGCTCTCAAGTTGGCCCTGGGCTAATGACAAATCCATGCACAATAGAAAAAAAGGTACATTATACACGTATAATGATTGAATCGATACACACAAACATATTTGAATCAATTGAAAATGCTAGAGTAGGAGTCAGTTGTATCTTAATCCTCAAAGTGACATCTTGTGTTGTTCAACACTTAGAGTGCCCTTGTCCTTCAAATGTGCCCCATGCAATATGCTTGATTTCAACTGTTCCTTTCATGAGCACTGATTGTGTGTGGCTCCAGGCAAAATGAAATGCTTGACAACTTCAATATTTTCTCTGTTTCTGATATTGCCTATTTGTCCAGTTGTGAGGGTTTTTGTTATCTTGACATTGAGTTGTAATCTATACTGAAGGCTGCAATGCTAGATCTTAGTCACAAGTGGTTCAAATAGTCCTGTCTTTGAACAGGTAAGATTGAATCATCTACATATCAAAGGTTGTTAATAAGTCTTCCTACCATTCTTATGCTGAAGTCTTCATATAGTCCAGATTCTTAGATTTTTTGCTCAGCATACAGGTGAAGTCTGTGAGGAAAAGGATATTATCCTTAGGTATATTATTTCTAATTTTAAACCATGACTATGACCTTGTTCTGTTTGAACAACTGCTACTTGGTCTATGTACAGGTTCTGCATGAGTACAACTAAGGGTTTTGAAATTGCTATTCATGTTTTTGTTAATTTGTTATGATCAACACAGTCAACTGCTTTTACTTAGTCAATAAAACACAAGTAAGTATATTTGCATTAACCTTTGTTTTCCAAGATCCATCTGGCATTAGCAGTAACATTCACATCCACTTCCAAGTTAAATTTCTGGCAGCTCCCTGTCTCTGCAAGCTTTGTTGAAAGCTCTTCTGCAAAATTTTATTTACTATGGTATCAATACTATTCTATAATTCCACATTCTGTGTGGTCACCCTTCTTTGGAATGGGGACACATTTGGAACTCTCAGTTGGTTGGCTAGACAACTGTCTTCCAAATTTCTTGGCATAGATGAGTGAAGGCGTCCAGTGTTTTACTAGTTTTAATTAAAACATTTCATTTGGTAGGTGTTCCATCAACCCCGGAATCCTTGTTTTATCTAATTACTGTGTGGCCTCCATTGATTCTTGATCATATTCTACCTTTTGATATGGTTGCACGATGACTACTTCTTTTTGGTACAGTAATTATGCATTTCCCCATCTTCAAAAAAAGATGCTTCCTGCTTTGCTTAATATTTTGTCCATAGAATTATCCAACAATGAAACTTGAGACTGAGTTTTCCTTCTTTTTTTCAGCTTGCTAAGCATGTTTTTCCTTTGGGGTTTTCTAACTCCAGGTTTTGTACATTTCATTAATATCTTGTGTTCTTTGAAGTTTTTTATCCAGTTCTTCTACTTTTAAGAGCAAGTTTGAAAGTCTCAACTGCTCTCCACTTTGATCTTTTCCTCATTTCATGTATTTTGATCTGGATATCATTTCATAGCTCATCAGGTCTGTCACTAGTGTTCAATATTTCAAACCTTTCCTTGAGATAATAGTTGAAACCCAGGTGGCATTTTAGCTCTTGTAGCATGTTGACCTCAGCTTCATTTTGAACTTACATATGAGCAATTGATGGTTTGTTCCATAGTCTCTGGTCTCTTTTGTCTACTAATGTTGAGCTTTTCCATGTCTGTGTTATTTCCAAGTTTTGCATTCAATATGCCAGTAATTATCAGGACATATTGATTATATGCTTCATCAATTTCTAATTGAAGATATTGGTAGAATTCTAAATTTCTTCATTAATTTCAGTGGTTGGTATATAAATTTGAGTAATAATTATATTAACTCAACTTTCTTGTATAACTTTCTTTTACCACAGGCAGCATTGCACTTCAAGATCTTGTAATGACCTTTTTTGGCAAATGAATGCAGTATCACTCCTCTTGTACTTGTCATACTGGATAGTAAACTACATGATTGTCTGATTCAAAATGATCAATAGCAGTCAATTTCAACACCGTAATGCTTAGGATATTCATCTTTATGGGTTCATTTCATTTCTGATGACTTAATTTTTTTAACATTCCACGGCCTGATTAGTGAATGCTTGCACTTCATCTTCATTTGAGTTGAGCTTCATCAGCAAATTCGGGTCCCAAGAGCTTTACTTTCTCTGTGTTATGATCAACTATACCTTAAGGAGGCAGCTCCTCTCCAGTCATACTTTGGTGCCTTCCAACCTGAGTTGGCATCAACTTGTTGGCAGTGATTGTTTAATGTTTGGTTCTTCACTCTAAGGGACTCATCTTCTGTCACTGTATACTGGCAGTTTAACACTGTTGTTCATGAGGTTTTTAGTGGCTAGGTTTGGGGCACCTTCTTCTTGAGAAGGCTGAGCATAATGGCTGAGAAAAGAGACACTCCCTAACTAGAACAACTGTATCCTGAGCATTTCTGATCCTGAATTGTAAACTCTTAAGTTCCATCATACGATCCATAATCATGAATATAGACCGTGAGTTCTGTGTGGCCATTGCAATACATGGTCAATTCCTGCGACACAAGAAAGAGTGTTATGGGAGGGACCAAAGAAGAGTTGATGCCTTTGAATTATTGTGCTGGCACAGAATATTGAAGTACCAATGGCTTCCAAAAGAACAAACAAATATGTCTCAGAAGTACAGCCAGGATGCTCCTTAGAGGGAAGGGGGCGAGGAGGAGGGGAGAGACTTTTCTCACATACCGTGGACATACTTTCTAATACCTAGATAAGGATATATCATAGATGGCAAAGTGGAGGGTGGTGAAAAAGAGGAAGCCCCTCAACAAGATGGAGCAACAAAGTGGCTGCAGCGATGGGACAGTTGTGAGGGGGGCACAGAAATGGCAGTGTTTCATTCGATTTCCCCTTGGTCCCTGAGAGCCGGACCCCTCTTGCTGGCACCTGACAGCAATCACGGGAGGATTGATTGGTGTCAGAATCAGGGAGTGGGCTGATGTTGAAATCAATTCTGAAGTAAAGTAAAGTAAAGTCCCTCAAGTAAAGTCAGAGGATGTCAGATAGTCCTTCTAGTCCTTCTCCCCTCCCTTTCCCCGCCCCCCCTCCCCAACACTCACACACCAGTGCCATTCTTAAATGCTTCCCCAAATGTTATTAATTATCACAATCCATCCATGGTGCCCTTTTTGCTTTTCTTTTCAGAAAATTAAGTAGGGTGACTTACGTATGTCCTTCCTTCCTTTTAACTTTAATAGTAAACACTCAGGAATGACTTGATGGCACACTCTTCATTCTGACTGAGAAACAACATTCAGTTATTCACCTAGAACAAGGCATTTTGTTCCTGTGACTCTTCACTTAGCAGAAAGCAGCCTGGGTTTAGTCACTTCATAATAGAACCTCTTAGCATCTTCAGGATGCTAGGCACAGCCGTAAACACACAGTGAGCAATCAATAGCTGTACAGAGGATGATGTCTTTAGACCTGCTATTTCAGCTTTCCCATTGGAGTGGTACAATGTGCACTGATTATGATGTACTTTTGATTTATTTCTGCCAGATATCCTTATTAAAATGCCAGTTCCCTCTGGTTTGGGGGTGCTAATCATTTCATTGTTTCCTTTTACCAATATCATAGGGTTTTATCTGCATTCGGGTATCACTTTACATTCCTTTAGCTCAGTGGCATTCCTTGTAAGTCATCACTATGAGTGTGACAAAAGTGATCCCACTGATAACTGTGGTGCACCTGACAACGTTCCATGTACTCACTTTTTGTCTGGCCCAGAAAAACTGCCTTAGAGGATGCCAGACATTTAGTTACTGTTCTATCAATGTATTTGTTCAATCATTTTGGGGGGGCATGACTGCCCTCTGGTGGTCGTGGGAGCTACCCAGCCTTGCTCCGGAGAGCTGCTGCTGGATTTGAACCACCAAGCCAATGGGCCACAGTCCCGCACTCAACCACTACACCACCGGGGCTCAGATCCTGTTTAATCATTTTTAACTTCCCTTTTGTCATCTATGGGAGCCCTGGTGTGTTTAGTTACAGAGCAATGCTCACTCTGTTGGGTGGGGTGGCAGTGACTTAGGATTGACTGAATAATGGTGTTTCGTAGGTTGTTTTTATTCCTTATATTTTTGTATGTTTTCATTATAAGTGAGAATTTGTGAATACTGTCCTAGGTTTTAAACTTAATCCTACCCTCTACTTACTTAGTAATAGTTGCATACTGCTTTTTATAAAATCATCTTATCCTGGACATGAAGGTAATTTTTATTGATTACGTGTTAAATGCAGGAACTGTGTGCGAGACTTTCAGTTATCTTCCTTTATTTCATGGCACACACAGTTGGCCTTCTTAGTTGGTGAGAAGAATGCAGCTCGGGGTGTAGGTGGCATAGCTGGGAACTGAAACAAGACCATTTATCTATAGACAGGCTCCGTGACTTCCCCCCTGCTTGTGAGACCTAAAAGATGATGGGCGCTGACTCTTTCTCACAGCGCTGTGGAAAGTATATTCAGCAAAGTGTTTTCCAACTGTAAAACACTTCCAAGGGCTCTTAAAACCAAACAAACAAACAAACAAACAAAAACCATACAACACACACATAAATATAATATACTAGGGAACTTCAAAAGTTAATGGAAATGTTCCATTATCTTTCCAAAAACTTATATTAAGTCCCCTTATATTACATATGTAGCTGAGGATTAATCTTTCGAATCTTTAACCATCATTCTCAGTTTCCATCATCTAAATATACAAACAACTGGTTGGTCCCTAAATATAGATGTCAGATGACAGAGGTTGGCTGAGCAGGAATAGGAGCATCCTCAGAAGAGAAGCCAGAGACGTTTTTGCTTCCCCAACACATTGCCGTGCTCACTCATCCCTGGGCCTGCTTACTTCTCTGAAAAGCTCAGGCCTGGAGCAGCTCTTTCACATTAGTCACAGGTTCCCCTTAATCCAGGGTGGCTCGTGCCAGACCTACAGCAGAGTCATTTCAGGTTAAGATTGTGAGCTTTCAATGTGCACTCAGTCCACTCTCCCAAATCTATTGAAAAATCAATGCCTTGTGATACAAAATCGTCCAGCTTTTTTTTTTTTTAAGCACTTGGATAACCACATGAAACCCCGAAGTCTATTCCTAGAACTAGGCAGTGAGAATGTAGTCCAGTTGACTAAGCTTGTTAGATTAGCAAAAGGTGGTAGGGAGTTGAAGGCAGTTTGGGGGGCTGTAAGAGATTGAAAGTTGGCATGGGAAAACAGTTTTGCCTTCATTATCCAGTTATGTGTTTGTTTTCCTAACAGAAAATGCTAAGGAAACTTGGGGGGGCGCTAATTCACATTACCTATTATATCATGGAAACAGCAATTAAGAGATCAAAGGGCACATTGCATTGCATAAATCTGTGGCACATGACCTCTTTAGAATGTTTAAGAGCAAGGATGGTACTTTGAGAGCTAAGGTGCACCTGACTCAGGAAATGTTTTCTTTTTTTTTTTGGGGGGGGGGGAGGGGAGGGGCATCACTGCCCTCTGGTGGTGGGAGTAGGAGACCCAGCCTTTGCTCCTGTAGAGCTGCTGCTGGAATTGAACCTCCATCCCAGTGGGTCGCAGTCCTGCACACAACCACTAACGCCACCAGGGCTCAGCCCAAGAAATGTTTTCAATCACCTCATATGAATGTGAAAATTGGACTTTGAATAAGGAAGACCAAAGAAAACTCAATACATTTGAAGGACAGTGTTGGTAGAGAAAATAGAAAGTACCACAGACTTCCAAAAGACCAAACACAACTGTCAAGGAGGAAGGATAGCCAGAATGCCCCTGTTCTGCTCCAGGAAAGGACAGGGGGACTTAGGCTCATGTACTTAAGACATGCTATCAGAACAGTCGCTGGAGAAGGACATCATGCTTGGGGAGGTGGAGGGGCAGTGAAAACGTGGAAGGCCTTAAGCAAGGCGGATTGACACAATGGCTGCACCAGTGGGCCAGATCACAGGATCCCTTGTGAGGATGGTGCAGTGTTTCTTTTGTACATAAGGTCGCTGTGAATGGGAACCAACTTGATGGACCCTAACAAACAAGGGAAAAAAGATGGTGCTACTTTTGTATCTTTGGTTGATTTGTTCAGTTTAAACATATATGTAATTGAACTTTTGTATTGTTATTGGTAGAATAAGCAGTTTGCCATAATTTATCCCTAAAGGCCATTTATCTTAGCAAATAGGGAAAATTAAACTCAAAGAAAGTTCTCATACAAGTAATAGAAAGCACACATTAATACATACTAATCACTGCCAGTTCAATTCTGATTGGTAAAGGCCTTTCATTCTGACCCTATTAGAATACAGTAGAACTGCCTCACAGCTTTCTAAGCTGTAAATCTCACTGGAAGCAAAGTGTAACATTTCTCCCATGGCACAGCTGGTAGGTTGAACAGCCAATGTTTTGGTTAGCAGCCAGGTACGTAACCGCTATACTACCAAGAACTTCTTATTTTAATATATGGAATTCCCAAAATCAGTAAGTTGCTACCATGAATATTTTTGAAAGTCTTTTTGTAAACACATAACCAGATCCTTAAGGTTAGAAATACTTTTTTAGCTATACAATTAGTTTTAATTCTTAAGTCAGCATGTAAGATGGAAATTCCTTAGGAATGTACATTAGAAATCATTTTACTATTTGTTTTTAGTAGTTGATTTTCCTCCACCATTAAAAAAGACTACTGTTTCTTAAGTTTATAAAGATATAGCTTGGTTAGGATTAAAAAAAGGGATTAAATAGATATTAATTGAATAAAATAAACAATTTTTAAAAAAGAAAATATATATCTAGCTCTGGAAGCAAAAGTGGAAGACTATTAGAATTTGGTGAATACAGGCATTGGATATATGTCCATTGTACAATTCCTAAAGCTTTTCTGAGAGGTTGAAATGCTTCCTAATAACAAATTGGGGAAAATAAGATCTGTCTTTGAGCACTAGTAAAAGGCAAACAGCACTCAACTTGGAAGGAAGATTGCACAATGAGAAGTGAGATCCAATGAGAGAAACAGATATGCATCTTCCATCTTTTCCTCAGAAGCCTCATTGAGAGGAAAGCAGAATAGTCCTTTCTGTTAAAAATCTAGGCCTCCTCCAGTGTTACTTGCAAGCAAAACAGGGAGGTTATAGAAAAGTAATGTTTATCAGTCTTTTCTAAATCAATAAAATATTGATTTCAGCTAGGCCAAACTTGAAAGGGTTTAGACTGTATTTATAAAGATCTTAAAGTAAAAATTGACCTTTTAAGCAATTAAAGGGGTAAGAGGCTTTTTATTTTTAATTTTTTGGGGGGTGGGGGCCTGATGGAGATGATGGTGACTACAAGACATGAACTTTTAAAATGGTTGATGAGTGCTGTATGTAAAGGAGAGCTGAGCAAAGTGAATTATAAAAACACTCTTCTAAGCAAATAATCACTGCTAACGAAACTCCAACCTCACCATTCACTTCAGTGGTACATTTCTTGAGTGTCCTCAGTTTGGTATTTCAATGTATTTGAATACGGTATTTTCATTTCTGCTAGTACTTAAGCCAGAGGTTCATTGTGAACAGGCTGACTGAAGCAAGAAGGTAAGACAACTGCATTTTGATGTTCCTTTGGAATTTACTACGTTTATGGATTTTTCCTCCTTTAGCCCTGGAATGAGACCAGATGTGAGCTCTCCTCCATCCAGCTCCTCAACTGCATTGGGACCACCTCCCAAACTCTGCTTGGTGTGCTCTGACGAAGCTTCTGGATGTCACTATGGGGTCCTGACTTGCGGAAGCTGTAAAGTGTTCTTCAAAAGAGCAGTGGAAGGTAGTGTGTGTTTTGAAGAGTTTTATTCTTCTTATGGTTGGTTCCTGTTTGTCAAAGTGGGCACTGTAAAAGTTCTATATCCAAAACCCATTAGGGCCAGACATTTGTTAAGTGGAGAGGAGAATGATTCCAGGTCCACATTAGAAAGGAGTGTTAAAAAAAATTAGGGGGAGGGTATCTGAAAAGAGAGGAATACTATAAGAAAGTACTGTCCTGTGATATTATGGTGTCAAGTTAAGTATAACATCATGCTTACAGTCTTAGAATCATGAATTTAATGCTTATAGATTTCAAAGCCACCAACCTGGCAAAAATGAATGACAGTGAGAATTATGAAGGGAAGGGAAAAAAGATACTGTTTCAGTAAGTTTTTGTTTCTTATTGAGCCAGGATACTGTGCTAAATGGTATAAAGAAAAATTAAGTCCTCATCTCTTACCTTTTCAAGAGGTCACAATTGATTCAGTGAAAGATGAGTTGATAATGACAGCTAATAGTAAGGTACAAGGATTTAAATACAGAGGCATGTGTGATAAACTCCTGAGGTCAAGAAAAATAAAAAAGTAACTTCATTCTAAATAATATGTTAATATAAATGTATTAATTGGCATGGTAGTTCACTCTGTTTACACAGGCAGTAGCATCATCTCCCTAATGAAAAATAATTTGCTATGACTCAAGTGTCTCCTCTCCAATATTACCTTTGGATCCTCTTAGGAAAACAAATTATGCAAGGCAGTTATTTGAAGGAAGTGTCTCTAGTGGGCTACCCAAACCTCTTGTTTCATTAATTTTTTAAGACATAGAATCATCTCTTCATTGGCAATTTGAGAATGGTTGTTACTTGGCTAGAGTTGATTAGTGTATTCTTGAGTTAGATTTGTTGCCATCTTTTGTGTGTTACTTTGCAATACATTCGTATACTTTAAGATCTCTTATGTTATCCCACCTAGGGCAGGCCTGTCCCACCAGATGTAGACCTTTGACCAGTTCAGTATCTCTCCACCTGTGCGATAGAGTAAATGCAGTACCTATAACAAAATATCACAGCCTTTGTTTTATTTTATTCATCATATCCTTACATGATACATGTTTATGTGATACAAATGTGTTTGTAATTGGAGACGCGTATAACTCTCCATCACAAGCCATACATATATCCATTGGGTCAAGCACCTTTGTGGCCTTCATCATTCTTAAAACATTGTCTTCGACTTGATCCTTTGGTATCAGCTCCTCGTTTTTTCCCCGTCTGTCCCCCCTTATAATTTATAGATCATTACTTTTCTATGTCTTAAACCCAACCACTTTTTGTTGACCATTCCCCAGGGCGGAGGTTATATGTAGATCCTTGTAATCAGTTCCCCCTTTCTATGCCATCCTCCCACTCTCACCACTGATCCTGACTGCTTCGTCTGTCCTAGATTCCTTATGTTTCCATTTCCTGTCTACCAGTGTACATCCTCCAAGCTAGCTGCCTTTGTAAGGTAGAATTGGGATCATGAAGAGTAGGGGTGAGGAAGCATGTAAGAACTAGAGGAAAGTTGTGTTTCACCGTTGCTACACTGCATCCCGACTGGCTTGTCCTCTCCCCACAACCCTTTTGTAAGGGGGTGGCTAGTTGCCTAGATGTGGGCTTTGGGTCCCCACTCCCCCTCATTCACAATGATATGATTTTTTGTTCTTTGATACCTGATCCCTTTAATACCTCATGATCACACAGGCTGGTGTGCTTCTTCCATGTGGGCTTTGTTGCTTCTGAAGTGGATGGCCACTTTATCTTCAAGGCGCTATTTTGATATAAATGTTATATACTGTTGTATAGAATAATATTGACAAATCATAAGTGACATGCAGAATGAAATGCTGGAGTCTTAAAAATAAGGAAAAATGCTCTTTTCCACTTTCACTAAAATTATTCTTTAAAGCAGGGTCCAAATATAATATAAATTGGGTATAAGACATATACATATCTGACTTAAAAGCATCAGGATACTATTTAAAAGGAAAAATGCTAAATGGTCTCTCCCAAGTAAAATACCACCGCATGCCACAGCCCTCTGTCTATAATTCCTGTTGCAAAACTTAAAATTTTACAATTATAACTTTTAATAGTAAACTTTAATTGAATATTAGCTATACCCTTTCATAAATATTTTATCATTTATTTCAGTAAATTTTTATGGATTGCCAAATTATATAATTTATGATGTTTCCTCCTTTATTGGCAGATAAGTTTTCCATTCCCTTGATAGCCTAACTTATAGGAGTTATTTTTTCCTTAGACGTTCTCATACAGCTTTTTGTTAGGAGAAGCTTATATAATATGCATCATACATTTCAGCACTCCAGTTTTAACACCTGCTTTGTCTCTCTGTCAGGTGTTGGGCTTCTAACTGCAAGGGCAATGCTTCAAACCCATTCATCAAGTCATCCTTTTTTTTTTCATGTCAATTGTTATATCACTTATCTCATTTTATCTCTGTCTCTCCATTATTCCTCCTCTCAAAGTCCTCTGAATTTTGTTCAGGACTAAATGCTGCCCTTTTAATCTTTAATGTTAGCTTATTCTGCCATCCCAACATTATTGGTCCCTTTATAGGACTGTTGTTTGGCTGAAAATTGAGCCATAGAGGTTAGTTTATTTCCAGACCTGAAGGGTGCCTAAAAATGTAGGCTCGTGATTTCCACTAGTCTCTATCTGGCCAGGAAACATGGTCTTTCTTGTGATTTTTTTCCATGTTTTTCCTCACACTCCATCCAGGATCTTCTAATGAGATCCCTTTTAGAGCAGTTGAGAGTGGAAGCCTCTGGGTACCACGAAATACTTCTGATCTCAGAGTCAAGGAGACTGATGTTCTTCCAAGGTCTCTTCTCTAGCTCATAATCCCTTGATAGCCTAACTTATAGGAGTTATTTTTTCCTTAGACGTTCTCATACAGCTTTTTGTTAGGAGAAGCTTATATAATATGCATCATACATTTCAGCACTCCAGTTTTAACACCTGCTTTGTCTCTCTGTCAGGTGTTGGGCTTCTAACTGCAAGGGCAATGCTTCAAACCCAACAGTAAACCCAAGGGAAAAATATCAGCCTTCCTGCCCCCATAAAGATTTAAAATCAAATGATTATGGTAACTTGTGTACATATATGCTTGATACAAAGGATGTATAGAATGTTATAAGAGCTTTAAGCCCCCAATGAAATTTTTAAAAAAGATTTAAAATCTTGAATTCTCATTCTCTCTCTCTCTCTCTTTATATATGTATTCACTGTGAGTTAGAATTGACTTGATGGCAGTGGGTTTAGAAATTTAGGTTTTCGCCCCAAATTAGCACAGTATAACACATATGCAAACATTTTATTGTACAGGCATTCCAATGTGTTCTAGAGCTATGATTTTCCTCTCCTTCCCCCACCCCCAGGTTTTTTTTTAACTGAAAGTGCTAGCCTTTGACTTAGAACCTCCCCTTAACCATGACCACCATTAATGTCCCTTGTGTATAAAAATGAATGTAATTGTTGAATTGGAGGGGGTCATAATGGAAATAGGAATAGTTTCCATTGACTTTCTGAAGGTCCTTTGTAAGCACTTAAAACAAGACACAAACAAGGTCACTGGCATTGAGTTGATGCTGACTCACACAGCCCCTACAGGACAGGGCAGAACCGCCTCCTTTCAGTTTCCCTGGCTGTTTGGGGAGTAGAAGGTCTTGTCTTTGTTTCTGCCTTGCAGCTGCTGGTGATTTCCACCTCAGCCCAACTCGTTGGTGCTTTCATTATCTTTACTTGATAGACTAGAAAGCTCAGGCTCAAGCTACACTGGATCCCTAAGAAGTACAAAATAAGCTCATTAGATAAAAGTAGTCACATGGGAATTAACGAACAAGTGCTAAGCACTCTGCTAAGAACCTCATACACTCACATCTATCTCTTGCAGAACCTTAGGAAAGGAAGGTGTTAGTTTTCTAACTTTACAAATGGAGAAAGAAAGGCTCAAAGAAGTTAGGAAACATTACCAAGCTCATGCATCTAGGAGATAGCTATTTGAAACCATTAGCCACTCTGAGGGAAAAAAATATAAGACTTTCTACTCCTTAACTTCTACAGCCTGCAGAAGACACTGGAACAGACTTTGATAAAAATTGGCCATTTTCTGTAACACTGTCATGATCATATCCATGGACATCACAGTCCAATTGATTTCTTTTTAAATAAAATCAAGCTTTTAAGAAGTAAATGTGGGCCGAGCCCCGGTGGTGTAGTGGTTGAGTGCAGCACTGCGGCCCATGGGCTTGGCGGTTCAAATCCAGCAGCGGCTCTCCAGGAGCAAAGCTGGGTAGCTCCAACGACCACCAGAGGGCAGTGATGCCCCCCCCCAAAAAAAGAAGTAAATGTGTTATTCTGGGTAGACTAAAAGGACAAATCCAGAGACTATCATGTGTAAGAGAGTTTTATATCAAAGAGTAATTGTTTACTAAGAAAACATCCCAGTCCCAATCAAGTCCAATATTATATTAAATGTCCAGTATTGGTGCATAAGCTCATCCTCATACTCATGCAACACATACAGTGATGCTGAATGCCAGGAAGATCTCGTAGATCCAGTCATGGAAGTATCTCCAGGGCTCTGGCTGCCGTCAGCATGACTCCATGTGGCTAGTCATCAGGAATGTGAATTAGAGAGCTTCCAGGATCCTCATGAAAAGGCCAGGCCCACAATGAGGGATCAGGCCGTGACCTGATTGACAAATGAGACTCCACCCTTTCACTCTTATTCAGTTAACGTGAAATTGTGTAACCACCAGTCAGTAGAGAGGGAAAAATAACCTTTATAATAGTGTCAGATGGATCTTGGCTGAAACCAGAATGCCAGAAAAATGCTTGTTTTATGGATTATGACAAATTATGAATAGCGTTGCAAAGAACTAGAATTCCAAAACAATTCACTGTGTTCATGGGGTCCTGTACATAGACCAAGAAGCAGTTGTTCAAAAAGAACAGTGGGTTCTATGTGATTGAAAACTGGAAAAGGATTATATATATCCTTTAACTATACTTAAGTAACGTGTGCTAGGCAGGTAATCCAAGAAGCTAAAATATGGCATCAAGAGTTTAGGACGACACATTAACAGCTCGCAGATGGCAACCTTGTTGAAAGTATAGAAGCCATGAAGCACTTACTAATGAAGATGAAAACCTTTAGTATGGATTGCAACCCACCATAAAACAAAACCCTCCACAGATAAAAGACTGCTAACTTCAATCTACAATCAATGCACAAGAGTTCTTTGAAGTGTTAGAGCAAAGATGTCAAGACTAACGTGCACTTGACCCAAGTCATGATGTTTTCAGTTACCTCAAATGCATGTAAAAGCTGGACAGTGAAATATAAGACCAAAGCATTGACACAATTTAATTAATGGCTTTGGCAAAGAATATTAAAAGTTCCATGAGCTGTCAGTAAAACAAACATCTGTCTTGAAAGAAGTTCAGCCAGAATGAATGCTTTTTGCAAGCGTGGTAACATTTCATCTCTCTTACTTTGAGTATTCTATCAGGAGGGACGTAAGCCTGGAGAAGGAACTCATGCTTACTACACAGAGGATGAGCAAAAAAGAATACCCTCAGGGAGAGGTATTGACACTGGACACAACAGTGGGCTCAAACGTACTTACAGTGAGGTTGGCACAAGGCTGGGAAACATTTCTTTGTGGATGAGTTTAAACTGGAAGAAATTATTTTTTAAAAAAAATCACTAACAAAGCAACAGACTTGATACAACTTCTGAGCTTAAGTACTCTGGTAGCAGTTTAGCTGGATAGTCCTGGGTTAGGGACTCTGATTCACACCCTTAGGGCTGCATTCATCTCAAGGTTGGAGGATCTGCTTCTGAGCTCATTCACTTGGATTTTGGCAGTAGGCTAGTTACTACACTTATGATAAATAGGAAACCAGTATTATTTGCCAAGAATAAATGCAATGTAAACAAAATGACATTAAGACATTCCACCTGGCCTGGAAGGCTCTTTACCTGTCATCTACTCTCTACTAGTTAGAGAATTTACCATGTGATATTTAAAAAAAAAACATCAAAACTCCAAACTGAGAACTGTCAGTATCAAGAAGGAATGACTGTGAAGGATGCACATCCCTGTTTTGTGAAATAGACTTGCCCAACTTGATGATAGCATCGAGTGAAGACCTATTTTAACTTACAAGGTAGAGTGCAGCTGAGTGTGTAGCTCACATACTAGGTTGTGCTCAGAACTTATCTGCAATGAAGAAGTCTATATTTCTTTATCACATTTCACTGGTTGAGTATAAATATAACATTGGAATGTTCTTCGCAATAATTTTCTTTCGATTGTCTGGCACCAGTGTCGGAATGTTCTTAACATCTGTTGCCTCTACTTTCACTTTGTAGGGCATAGAAATATTAGGCTAGAGCTTCCATTTCATGTCCAAGTTAAAATGTTTGGAAACTTACACAATACAAAAAGGAATTGAAGCAGCTGGTACAGACATTTGCCGTACGAGCTCAGTCCTAAAACAAAGCTGAATTGTAGTTCGTTACTCATTGAATGGCCCATCCCTCACAAAGAAATGAGCGTTAAACAATTAACCATCTCCAAAACTGGTGTTTAAAGAACACCAGTGATTTATCTTCATACAAAAAAGCAAATATAGTTTGTTTTCATCCAAGTCAAGCATTAGATTGTGCCAGGCATAAAAAAATCCTTTCTCTGGAGCCAGTAAATGGATAATTAAGATGTTCTTTGTTTATGACTCATTCTTGAAAAGTGTCCTGTAGAATCTTGTGATGGCCATCTCCCCTGGTACAAGGTACATGAAGGCTTACTTATCTAGCCAGCAAGTCTGTCCAAACATGCCAATCTTGTGTAGGAGACTTCTCTTAGTTTTTGCCCAACTAGATTGAAAGAAGACTATGTATGTGGGCATTTGGGGTAAGGGACACTTTTGGTGTTTTCCTTGAAAATTATTGTCAGGAGATAATTGCAGTGTTATCTTAACACCTTCAAGGTCTCCGAGTGTATATTTGAAGTCAATGAGTAATGCAAGCAAACATTCTTATATCCTGAAAGCATATGAAATCAATCCCCTGTTTTGTTTTCAACTTCTGTATGTACTTTATTCCAGTTTTCCAAGTCTGTGATTCACCTGACCAGTTTCTGGCAATTTTAACGTGCAAGATTAAATATTGCTGTTTACTTATCATTCAATTTAAATTTGGAAGGGGGAGGGTGGACAGCACATTTTATTTGTGTATAAAGATATACTGTTGAATTAAAGTTTCTGCCCCTTTAGGTACCCCACTGTATTTTTCAACTAGTTTCCTCTTCCCTTAGTCCTCTCTCGGTATCTGGTTAGAACCATCATAAAATATAACAGACATCCTCTGTAACAGATGAAAGGGTAATCTGTCATTTTTGCTATTGAAGTTCTATGAAATCTCTCTGAGGAGTTAAAAGGAAGGCTGTGGGGAACTAGACTCTCTGCACGCACACTCGTGAACCTCCTTTATACCACAAAAGCATACGTAGTGTGTGCTAGAGAGAAACACTAGTCCAAAGAAAGAGCTTCTCCTGAGAGGCAGTGACTAGAACAGAGCACTAAGCTGGTGAAGGTACTGCTGTGTCCTGATTACATGTGGAATCCAGCTTCTGAACCTTTACCAGAAGATACACTGACATTTGTGCCTTTTCAATAGTAAACTTTTAATTTATCGTACAGATTAGGGCAGGCTTTTTCTAGTTGCCCTCCCAACTTCATTATGCAGCTGAAACACCACACTTTCTGTCATCAGTGCTTGCATTAATCTTGACTGCATGCCACCCCAAGTTTAAAAGGCCCACCTCCATTAAAGTATTCCTTAAGACCTGTGAAATTTTAATAGTGCTCTAATTTTTCATATAGGACAGCACAATTATCTGTGTGCTGGAAGAAATGACTGTATCATCGACAAAATTCGAAGAAAGAACTGCCCCGCGTGTCGCTATCGAAAATGTCTTCAAGCTGGAATGAACCTGGAAGGTAATGCAAATTGTTTTGTCTCTGCATTACAGAAAAATGTGTCCTAAGATGTATGCAAACAGATGTGATCATCAATACTGTGTGTGTGCTTCACAGAGGTTGTGGAAAATGGAATTTTCCCATCCTGTGTATCTGATTAGAATTATACTTATATTACTGTCCAACAAAAGAAAGGCTCTTTTTATCATGAATATCTCATTCTGCTTACTGTATTTTATACACATTCAATGTTTGGTTTTTTTGCTAACCCTGCCCTTGCAAAGGGGAGTGGGCTATACTAATTTTTTTATAAGGAAAAAACAGCATGTGGCAAGGAGCAAATGCAGTGGCAAACAAAATGTGCATATGTGCAGTATTTAAATTTATTCACCAGCTCTTGTTAACATGCACTGAATTAACTATACCCTCACAATATACTTGGAAAAGAAATTATGTAATAATGAAATTTACATAATTTTAAAGTACTATTGTTTTATCCATTTTTATTCCATTTTGACTTCAAAATTAGTTCCTAGACTGGGAGTGTCATTGTATAAAATATGTAACATGTTGTATAATTCAACATCATTTTGAACTTTCCTCTGAAAAACTTGATAGTGGTGATCTAGTCACGTTGTGCTTAGAAGTTGATAATATTAGCAGTTTTGTCATTGATGTGACAGGCACTAGCCATAAAACAGTGCCTATTTTCATGGAGTTTACCATCTAATTAGATTGTAAAGTCAGTCCCCAAATGATATGATTGATCATTAGCAGAATAGAGCCTTGGAGGGAATAGGGGTGTCACCTAGCTCTAGGGAGACTTCCTGCCAAGAAGCAATGTTAGACTTTACATGTACAAACGGAGGAAGGGCCTATAGGTGCAGAGTAAGGTTTTCAAGACTGTTGCCATTTAGAAGAACATGGTCAGGCCTGTGCTTACCACTGATTCCTGAGTAGGAATTAAAGTATTTTAGTAATCTAGATAAGAGATGGTGACAACAAACGAGGGACTAACCACTGGTACTTGCCAATAATGCTTTTAGTTGCTTTCTGATTACATTTTAAGCTTAATTGAGATCTTTAAACAGATACTTTAATGAACAATTTTCTCCTAACCACAGTATTATGAAATTGCTTAGTTAATAGGAATAATCAACAAAGTGATAATTCTGATGGACCAAGTTACTAAATGAATCATCCATTTCTTTTCCCTTCTATCACTGGATAACCACTGTGGCAGCCTGTGCTTCACTAGGAAACCAGGCAGTGTAATCTGTGCCATTTCAAATCATGCATGTTGTTTAAAGTCTGTTAGAATTTTAGAATGCATGTAAGTTGATCTGAGCTATGATTTTGTACTGTTAAAGACAACTGTATCTTACACTTTTATCAGTTGTCGATGTAGTAGAATAGTGAGGAGATGAGCTGCAACATGGTAGTGTTTTGTTGTTGTGGCATCACTGCCCTGGTGGGAGTAAGAAGCTCAGCCTTGCTCTTGGAGAGCTGCTGCTGGATTTGAGCTGTCAACCCTGTGGACCGCAGTCCCGCACACAACCACTAGGCCACCGGGGCTCAGCCCAACATGGTAGTCTTTGATGTACATTGTAGTACCCAAGTTACTTTGGGCCCTCAAATTAAAAACACCTTAGAGTAAATACAGAATTTACTCTAAATTTAACTTTATACTACACATTAGAACAAAGTTCTAGAATGTCATATAATAATTAGGTATTCGGTGGCATATTTCATCTATTGGTGATCTAATTAAACTTTGTGATTTTTCTATAGATATAATTAAAGAAAAGCTAAGTTTATATGTGTTCTTGTTCTTGTGTTCTTCTCAGTTGGTTTTAATATGAGAGCATCATTTGCACATATCAATATGGTATTGTGTAAAAATGGAGGCTGACTACATCATTGCATAACTCACTGAGAGTTATGCACCAGACATAATTTTACCCATCACAACCAGTATTACTTGGCATTTTTTACTGCCAGACATCTAACATAAATGTACAAAAGTTGTATGTAGTAGGTTCTTTTTACTACTGTCATAAATGCTGTAAGTTCATTATTCAGAGCGGGTGTGTGTGTGTGCTAAACTTGATTGGCAGGCTATAATAGTTATGAAAGATACTAGAAGAAACAATTTTTCATCTATTTTCAGTCTTCAGACTTTTTCACCTAAGCCCAGAAGATGTCTGTTATACCCTAGAGCAGCGAATCTCAACCTCTAGGTTGCCTGATTCACAACAGTAACAAAATGAAAGTTATGAAGTAGCAACAAAGATAATGTTATGGTTGGGGAACCCCACAACATGAGGAATTGTATGAAATGGCCCCAGCATTAGGAAGATTGAGCACCACTATTCTAGAGTAACTTTGCAGATGCTATCCTAGAGCCCAATTCTCTCCATCAATGAAACTTAGTGCTGCACAGGTTGTGTCTTGATGACAAGGCCCCATACCAAGTAAACCTCAAGAAGATTTATTTTAAGTCCACAGTCTTTCCTGCCCTGAAGTACATGACCTTTGTGTACAGTTAATTTTTTAAACAATGACCTAAACTCACTGAAAGTTACTATATACACTTGTGTATAAGCCAAGTTTTTCAGCATTTTATGCCATTTTTGTGGTAAAACTTGGTGCCTTGCTGATATTTGGGTTGGCCTATGCTCGAGTATATATATGGTATATTGTTTGTAGAAAAAGTCAAATGAAATATATAGTTGCGGTTTATGGCATTATGAGATTTTTAAGCTAGTTTTTAAACCAGGTTTTAAACCACATTATTTAAACTGATTAGAATTTATGAAGGAAGATGAGGAGCTATCACAGACTCATGAAACCTCTGTAGAGACCTGTATTGACTATTAATCTGGGACATATTCCAGGATGTCAAGAACTTAAAGTACAGTCAAATTTGATTAACTTAATTAGTTTAATTAGCAGTTCCTTGCTGATGTATTTTGGAAATGTATTAGTGAATTAGGAGACTTCTTGCCCCAGTCTCTACAGTTGAGTTCTCTAGTGCTTTATTCAAAAACACCAGTTTTCTTATTTAGGATCAAAAATTAGTCAGAATTAGAGAATGTGTGTGTATATGTGTTTTAATCATCCAACCTGTCATTTCCCTTTTGTACTTATTCTAATCTTGTGTATGTATGAGAACATACATTCTAGACTATTTAAAGTTATGGTTGGGGTTTTTACTGTGCTTTGTGTAGATTCTGACATGTATATTCTCTTCCTTTGCCAACAAGGTACATTCTTTGATGCTAGATTATGGTTACAGAGAGATACCTTTGGTGATATGAAAGAAAACTGCTTAAAGGGTTTCCTTTCATATCCACATTCTTCCTTTTTGAAGTTTTACCATAACTACATAGAGTGTAATGTTAGATTTTAGTATATTCTAAAACCGTATTATCCTACAAACTGAAGTAATGATAGTTCTTATACTTTGTGCCATGTGAGTTGTTTGGTGATTTAGTATTGAGATAAAAGCTAATATTATCCTCATTTTAAGAAAAGGAAGCTAGAAGCAAACTCCCAGGGAGACTTACCAGTAAATAACTTCCACAGGCACACCACTGTCTTTACTGCAGTCGGGATTTAAACCTTACATACTGATTTCATATGTGTGCTCTTTATGTGTGTACATACTAGTCAATCAGTAGAGCGTGATAAAATCTGCCACAATCCCTTTTCGTTGTTTTGAAATGTTAATCTTTTAGTATTTCTCAGTACCACATTCAGCACAGTAAGTAAACAATAAAAGTTTATGTTTGTCTTTCTAACATTGGGTTTTGAGATACCGTTACTAATACTGTCGGTTCTCTAATAACTAGTTTTAAAATCAGTGAACACTTAATGATCCCTAAGAAGTTCTGGGGGAAGAGAGGGGCTTTCTCTTCCCATAAAGAGTTACACTCACAGTGGCAGTTCTGCCCTGTCTTTTAGAACGTATGAGAATGTAGTTGAGGACAATGATTTTTTTAGCAGCCCTAATAACTAGAAAAGTCTCTTTGCCCTTTTATACAAATTACATTCCTTTCCCCTTGAAGCTTTGAGTTACCCTTTCTAAGAATCATAAAACCCTTATTTAGACACTGAAAATATATAGAATTCACGTTGTGATTTGATTATAGTTTGTCATTTTATATATAAACGACCATAGTGTGGGTTAGCAAATGATCTATGAAGAAACTAAAGAAGTGATTTATTTAGATCGTTTTAGCATAGTCATAAAAAGGTATAACTGTAATAAAGAGCTGGCTCATACAATTTCAAACTCACTGCCATTCTGACTCATAAAGACCCCATAAGAATAGAATTACTTGTGTAGCTGATAGGTAGCAAAATTAATGAGTCTGGGTTTTTGTTGATCCTTTGCTTTAGGAGGAAAAAAATATCTCCTTTTGCATGTCACTTTTATGATAATTAACAAATAAAACTAAAACATGTTCCCTTTTCAGCCTAAGTAGTTTCAGAATTAAAACTACTTATTGATTAGTCCAGATCTTCCATTACAGTTCATTTGTATTTCTTTTTTATTAATCCACAGCTCGAAAAACAAAGAAGAAAATAAAAGGAATTCAGCAGACCTCTACAGGAGTCCCACAAGAAACGTCTCAAAATCCTACTAACAAAACCGTCGTTCCTGCAACATTACCACAACTCACCCCAACCCTGGTGTCTCTGTTGGAGGTCATTGAACCTGAAGTGTTGTATTCAGGATATGACAGCTCCATCCCAGATAACACTTGGCGGATCATGACCACCCTCAACATGTTAGGTGGGCGGCAAGTCATTGCAGCCGTCAAGTGGGCAAAGGCGATACCAGGTACAATGCAAAAAGTGTGGTACACTTATATGTAAACTGTTGTGTTTTCATGGGTTTTAGTACCCTAGCATATCAATTTATCTTATCCAATCCTGGGGAAATAGGTTACTATGGAAGTGTAAAAAAACAACTCTTTGCCACTGAGACAATTCTGACTCAGGGTCCCCCTGTAGACCACAGTAGGACTGCCCCTTTGCGTTTGAGGTAGTCATCTTTACAGAAATAGACAGCCTTATCTTTTTCTCTTGGAGTGGCTGCTGGGATTGAACTGCTTAATGTGTGGTTAGAGCATCCCAATGTGTCAAGTTGTAGTGGCTCATAGCTCTTTGAAAACAGAGTCGACTCACTCAAACATCCAAATCCTTAAGGTTTTAAAACAGCTTCTTAATTAAATGACTAATGGTGTAGCCCAGGAAAAGACAGACACATTTTCCAGATAAGGGAGACCATTAACCCGAGGTTGTGGGGAATCTGTAGCAAAATGTTTACATCCTTTCCCACTTTTCAGGTTATTACCAAGAAAATTAGTAATTCCAGCACCAAGAGTTACACTAAAGACTAAGAATTAAATGACTTTTTTTAATCTGGTTACTTATAAAATTGGAAGAAAAGGATAATTTAAGTAAAAGAATACTTATTGAAACATGATCTGGAACAGAAGTCATTGTAGCTTCAGAGTCAACTCTGCTTTTCCAGAGAAAGAAATGGGGAGTTGGCATGCTTAAATTCAGATAGTGAAGAACCTTCTATAATACCTATTCAATTGTGAAAATATTAGGAGATTTAAAATTTTTTCTATTCATTGATTATTTCAAAGTTGGGCTCTGAGATTTCTATTTCCTATTCAGTTTTTGTTTAGATAGGTAAAAGGTAACACCCTGACCACACCACCAAAACAAACAAAAAAGCCCACACACAAACAGCTGGCTATGCTATTCCTACCCACCCCCAGTTGAATACTCTTAAGAAGTACTGAGGCCTTAGGTTTGAACTGCCCAGGTAACACTTCACTCAATTTGAAATGTGATCATCTCTCTGGTAACTAGGGTGTTTCCTCATATTTTTACTTTTTTTAATTCAGGGTTCAGGAATTTACACCTGGATGACCAAATGATCCTGCTGCAGTACTCGTGGATGTTCCTCATGGCCTTTGCCCTGGGATGGAGATCTTATAGACAATCAAGTAGCAGTGTGTTGTGCTTTGCTCCAGATCTGATCATTAATGAGTAAGTCTTTTGTGAGTCATCTCTACATTCAAAGACTATTTCTAACCAGAAGACGTTTTCCTAATGGACCATACTGTGGTAATTCAGGACTTAGTCAGTCCTGCCAGGTATTTTGAAACTGGAGAGACTTAAAACAGTTGTGTATATCAATATTTTGGGTAAGCCAAGTACAAAACAGAGCAAATGTGCATGTGCCATTCATACCCTCTATCCTAGGGATATATCTAAAAATGATTCTTAAACAGTGGACGTTTCTGGGGTGAGTCTTATCTATGGCTTGTAACATAGGTTGTTGTTACACACCCTGTTAGGGGTAGGAAAAGGATCATAACAGAACACCTGTCAAATTCACTGATAGTAGGGATAATTACAAATAAAGACATCTAGGCTGAAAGAGTAAGGGGATTGGGCCTAGAGGCAAGTGTTGCTGTGCATTGCAAAGTTTATTCAATCTTGTTGACCTTGAAATAATACCAATCCCTAAGAGTTTGTAAATAAATTACTTTAGTTTTGATATAACAGAAATGCCACAGCTTTAGCAGACAAATGTATTTCTTATTAGTTGTGTAGAGGCTAGGACTCCCCAGTTCAGGATGTCACCTCTACAAAGTGTGTGGCCCCTATTTTGCTCATCTCTGCATCTCTCATTTACTCCTTTAATCTCCAAAGAGATCTCTCAAAACCCACTTTACACTATCCTGCCTCATTAGCATAACAAAGGCAGCCTAGTCACAAATGAGAATGTAACCAAAGGAATAGAGTTTAGAATTTATAACATACTTTTGGGGGGCACAGTTCAATCCTTAAAAGCAACAGTAGTTCTCTCAAAAGACAATGCTTCTAAATTATTGCAGATGAAATTATCCATATTTCCCCTCTAGCTAGTTTTCCGCCTTCAATGTATAGCATTCCATTTTGTGCATGGGTAGAATCATTCTAAGTCAATACAGTTTGACAAAGCGTCAAGATAGCTGATGTTTAAGAAGTAGTTATGATTACATCGCACGTCTCCTGAAAACAAAGATGTCTTCAGACCTTGGCCACACCCTTCCTGTGTTCTTCACTCACCCTGAGCTCAGGACATTCACATCACCAGACCAATCAGTCTGCTCACATACCAAGACATCTGTTCACTCTCCACTTGATAGAACCACCCAGGCGCATTGTTTTTTTTTTGTTTTGTTTTAGAAGGCAAAAAATTCATATACATGATTTCAAACAAAGTAGAAAATGGAGATGTGTGTCTGTAAAAAAGATAGCATCCAGAGCTTACAATGAAAAAAAAGTTCAGCTGATAAAAGGTCTAAAAGATAAATGAAATCTTAAGCCACATCATTAGATTAATAATCCCATTATACTGTCTTCCTGCTGATCCACACATGGCTTGTGGGTAGAATGGGCTGCCATGTTACAAATGACACGAGAGCTCCGGGAAATACATTATTCATGGTTACTTCCTCATTTGGGTTGATAACTGCAGAGTCAGCAGTTTTAACCCATCGGCCACTCTATCGGAGAAAGCTGAGGCGTTTTGCTCCTGTGAAGATGTATACTCGAAACCCCAAAGGACAATCCTTCTCTTTCTTTTTTTTTTTTTTTTTTGGCATCACTGCTCTCCGGTGGTGGGAGTAGGAGGCCCAGCCCCACAGCTGGAATTGAACCTCCGTCCCAGTGGGCCGCAGTCCCGCGCACAACCACTACGCCACCGGGGCTCAGCTCCCCAAAGGACAATCCTACTCAGTCCTATAGTATAGCTACCAGTCAGAAGTGACTTGCTGGCAGTACGTTTGATTTTTTTTGTTGTTCATTTTCTGAGTATTGGGAAAATGAACAGAATGAGGACTGTATGGAGAAAAGGAGACTTGAGTAAGGCCTCAAATGGAGCCCAGGAAAATAGTCTCTGCTGGGTGTGCCTGGCTCAACAATGTATGGAAGTTATTTGAGCTATTTCAGTGATCAGGTTTATTTTATGAAGTGGTAGACGCTCATTATTTTAAAGCATTAAGAGTAGAGCTGTGTCACAGGGTCCATGGCTGTAAATCTTTACAGATGCAAACGGCAACATTTTTTTTTCCCATGGAATGGCTGGTGCGTTTTGAACTGCCAGCCTTTCTGTGGAGCACGTGGGAGTTGCCTAAAGAAATAATTCTGATTTCCCTTCTAATAGGCTAGCTGCATTAAAATCATGACCTACTGAGTTAATTATTATCAACAGAGGAAAAAAAAACAAGTTCATTTTCCATTGCATTATTCATGGCAGTGATTTTGAGCATTCTTTTAAGAACATGAGGTAAATTTTTAAAAAGCTCATCCCACTTCTGTTCAGTGCATTTCGACTCCCAGCGACCCTGTTGAAGGAATGGAGTGTGGCTCTTTATGGAAGAAGATTGCAACATCTTTCTTCACAACTTTTCTGATTTAGATTAGCAGCCACACACTTAACCATTGCACCACCAGAGCTGCTAGTGAAATGGAATACTAGTGGAGAGGGGTTCTTGGATGTCAAAAAAAAATACACCAAATTATCCTTGTTATAACAATCAGAAGAGGAAAGAGTTTGAGCTTCGATTTTAGGACAACATGAACACCACTACAATTGAAGGAAGGACTGCTTTAAAAAAATCTTTTAAGGGCACATTTTTCTCCAAATAGTAATCATTAAATTCCCAGAACCCTCCATTTGTTAGTGATGGCTAAGGGGCAGGTATCATTGCTTACAAAAGATGTCATGGCTTTGTCGTGGCTTAGCCCTGGTGGCACTGTTGGGGAACCATTGGGCTGTTAAACTGCAAGATCAGTAGTTGAAACCCACTAGCTGATCTGAGGGGGAAAGAAACGACTGTCTGCTCCCATAAACACTTAAAGCCTCAGAAACTCTACATAGGGCCACTTTGAGTGAGACTCACCTTGCTGGCAGTGAATTTGAGATGCAGAGAAATAAAAATTATCTTTTAATTCCATTTTTCCACAAACCGTTCAAATTCCTTTCATAGGTGAGATTCTTGCTAGCATTCTTAATTTGGAAGTCAAAGAAATAAACAACAACAACAACAAAAAGTATTATAGGGCCATAATAGCTTAACTAAAAAAGGGACAGAGGCACTACTTTGTAAGTTTGTTAACTATACAAGACCTCTCTAAGGAGCTTAGCACTAAATGGAACAAAAGAATGAGCTATGGGAAAGGGCACAGCATTGCAGGTAGAAGGCACAAGTTTGTCTTAGAGGAATTGAGAGACAACCACTGAGAATATGAATAGTCAAGTCAGGCAGAATTGTGTAGTATCTTGAGAGAGTTTAGATTTTATTCCAAGAAACTGCAGAGGGAACACCATGAAGGATGGATTAGAGGGAATAACAAATACCATATTCATAATACATATTTGTTACATGATGCAAAGTGAACAAAATTCCTGTCCTTAGGTTGCTTACATTCTAGTGGAGGAAAAACCACTTAATAAAATAATTTCAGATTGATTTCTACTAGACTGAGTTCTGCTTAACACATTGCAGATGGATCCCAAGCTTACCCAGTCTTTAATGTGTTCACTTGCAGATGGGTTTTGGATCTCCACTACTTCCCCTCGCCCCTTTCACATTAATTTGGTTGCTTGATTTTTAACTTACTGATTTTTAAATATCTGTTCATTAATGCCTTCTTGGAGGAGTTGTCACTTGAGTTGAGACTTGAAGAAGGACTAGGCTTCATAAAAGGAACATATGATGAATGCCTGTGAAATAAATAGATTTACTGGAGCCCAGGAAAGGACTGACAGCTAAAAGGCACTGCCAGAAACTTTGCCCCACCATCCCACTACTCAGCCTTCCAGGTGTTAGTATCAGAGCAAGAAGAGATCAAACTACCTCTCACTATTTAGCAGGGTTTAACTTTTTTGATGTAATTTAAATTAATAAGCAAACATTTTTAGCTTAAATGCATTAACAATCTATTATTCACACATTCTGAAAAGCAATAATATAAGGTCATTTAATTTGGACTAAAGTTGGAAATAGAGGTTTACATAAAACACCTACTTCTCTTTTTAAAAGTAATCTGACTTAAGCTTCTTACTAGATAGCACTCAAATTTGGGGTTAGGTAATCCCAGCATAACCTACCGTACTACATGCATGCACAAAACAGAATTTAGACATTTTAACTCAAAACACTTTCATATTCCATTCTCATTGTGAGATACTCTTAAATTTTTTTGGTTAAAGAATTATTTTAACACCTTTACCAAAGTGTTCCAGTCTAGGGAAAAAAATGTAAGAAAATAGTTTTGAGGATACACCCTTGTTTCTCATTCCTGTGTTCTTCTGTATTTATCCTGCTGTGTGTCAGAGTTGACTCAAAGTCAAAGTTAAGGTTTAGATGTGTAAGATGAGGAGACCTTCACCTCTCTCCTCCCTCTGTTTCCATGCTGCTCTGGCTTGTGAGAAACAGGTCGGGTGGAAGAAAATCTTTAAACTGTGTCGGGTGGTTGGCCTTAGGTCTGAGTACTGTTAATAATCATTCTACTTAAAAAAAGAGAATAATGTCTAACATTTCAGTAACATTTACCTTATTGAAGAAACTAAAAGATGAGAGGCTAGAAAGGTACCCTCACTAACTTTGAAGGGCGAAACAAGGAGTGGATATACAGTCATGGTGGATTGATTTGATTGTATGAAATAAAGCTTTTCAGTAGGACAAAAAGTAATTATGTTGTTTGTTTCTTTATGTAAATCCAAGATTACTTTTCTTGTCAGAAACTAAAAAGAAAGAGCTTGGAATGTTTTAAAAGCCAAGTACCAGGCACAGTTTATCTTTTAGTATCATACATCAGAGATCTTTGTGGGAATGATAGATGTGATAATGCCTGCTAAGAATCATAATCAAGAATTTATTCTTTTTACTAAAGGTACCAAGTCTCCAGTCACATATGTTTGTCAGAGAAAAACTTGGGAGTATCAGATATTTCTAGTTCTGGTCCTCTGCATAGCTGTAAACAGTATTAAAAAGGAATGTATTTTTTTTGGGGGGGGGTGTTAATGTTAATTGGTTAATTTAAAACTGTATTGCCTAATTAGGCTATTTAAACGTTACCATAAAACTCTGATTTAAATGAGCAAATGGTAATAGATGAAATAAATTCAAAATTATAAGTATTTTTCCAATGTAAAATTAGATTATTCAATAGTCTCTTTAGATACTGTAAGCCCAGAACCAACCTTAAGGAAATTTTCCAAAATTCTGATTTTACTGGAAATTAGTATTAACAACAAGAGTTTCATTTTTCTTTGTGAGGCCAGAATTTTGCAAGAAAATGATTTAGGATGTCCTTTTTCAAGAACTAACTCCAGCAATGGTGTTTGTCTCTCACAGGCAGAGAATGACTCTCCCCTACATGTATGACCAATGCAAACAAATGCTCTCCGTTTCCTCTGAGCTGCAGAGACTTCAGGTGTCTTATGAAGAGTATCTCTGTATGAAAACCTTACTGCTGCTCTCCTCAGGTTGGTAAAACAGCACTTTACTTCTGGGTGTGTCCAAAATGAGAAATAGGAAAGTCCAGAAATAGTGATTTAATTACTAAATACAGTCATTTCAAATCTTTAACTGATTTTTGCTAGTCAGATGATTTGGATTTCCATAAATGTGCAAGTTTAGTCAGATTTAGTAAGAATCCTAGAACAATCAGCAATACTAGGATTAATAAGACTAGGTGTGGTATAAAATGAGGGGATAAGTGGAGATTTTGATTTGTACAGAATACTTCTCTTTCTGAAAATACTATTGGAGGAATAGATTTTTAAAAGTCCACCCAAATGCATGATTGTTTACTCTTTTATTGCTGTTATTGATCAGTATTTCTAGTTATATAATGATAGGTGCTTGGTTAATTACTTTTAACAGAAGGGTTCTACCTAGAAAGCAACAACAAGAGTTTATGAAGCATTAAACTTTAAATCAGGTTCCTGGTACATAAACTTAAAGAGTAAGCCATGTCTTTGCTCACTGAAAGTAGTTTCACAAACTTGTGTCTGAGTTAGTAAAACTGTGTCAACTTTAACAACTTACAACCATTCCTATGAAGATTTCATGTCAGATTAGTGTTTATAAAATAGAGTTGATGGCAAGTCTTCATTTTGTTACTAATTGGTGGTTTTCCAGTTAAGGAGTTCCTGTACATTACTATAGTTAACTCTTCTAAAGCATGCTTAAATATTAACGATTCTGTACAATCTTTGTTTCACAAAAAGGTTTTTTGTGTAGATTAATAGTTTTATAAACTATTACTAAGTGATATTTTAATCAAGGAAAATAATTTTTGCAACACAAAGTTAAAGATCATTGCAATTTACAGCATCAGAGTTGTAAAACAACTTGGAGACCTAAATGTTTGATGCACTTTGTATTATATTGGTGATGAATTGGAGGTCACGTTCAGATTATGATTCGTACCGGTTCAGTGCCAAGATATAGGATGCTAATGGCCTTGTTTTAAAAAATAATAGTTTAAATATCATCCTTATCAGGCTTACTGAACTTTATATTTTTTATCAGAGTTAATGAGAAATACACAAATGTACCTAAAGTTCTTTTTAAAAAGAAGTAGAATCACAAAGATGAAATGACATAAGATATTCACAGTCAGTATGGGAAATGATTTGAATCCTGCTTTCAAATCCTCTGAGTATATAATTTAGGAGAACTGCTGACTTAATGATAGTTCTCTGTTAACTTTTTGGGAAACCATAAAATTGATACTTATCACCAATGTTCATAGCAGCTTTATTCATAAAATAGCCAAAACATCTACCAACATCTAAATAGCTTTTCTAAAGTGATACATATAATAAAGGGAATTAATGAGACTTGAAGTTCTAATATATGCTACAACATGGGTAGACTTTGAAAACATATAATAAGTTGAGCACAAAAGGGCAAATACATGATATATCTATAATAGGCAAATCTATAGAATGCACTTCAGATGTTACCAGGGGCAGGAAATGAGAAGTCAGGCATGATAAAAGTTTCTGGACATAAGTTATCAGTACTAGTTGACATTGCAATATAATTCATGCCATGGAAGTATACCCCTAAAAATTGTTAAAATGGCATATTTTGTTATGTATATTCTTCCACAATATACGAAAAAGAAAACTTCCACTTCTGACAAAATACTGGAATATGTACCTGAAGCTATTGTCCATGTACACTGATAAGATCTGAAGATAGAAAAGAACTACATGCCGAAGCAACTTTAGCAGATTAATACATTTAGTAAGTTGAAAGGCACATTTAGAAAGCAACGGATGGACTTAAAAGTAGATGAAACATTTGAAGAAATTCTTGGAAAAGTGGTTTAGTTCCATTTGAAATGAAACTTAGATTCAACTATATATATTTAGTAATGCTGTACTGAGAAAGTAAATGGAATAATCTAAAATGATTAATTAAAACCTGAGAAGGCATAAGGAAAGACTTTAAATGAATCAACACTTTAAAAAGCCAGAGTGGCTCTATTAGTGTGAATAGTCTAAATATACCAATTGTAAGACTCAACTACATATTATCTATGAGAAACCGACTTGAAAAACTAGATTAAAATTCTCTAGCTTTTAATCACTGCTCATGGAAGCAACAGTTAAGTCAAATGACATTGCTTTGGGCAAACGTGCAATACAAGAACCTTTCAAAAGTGCCAAACAGCAAGGATATCACAGCGAGGACTTACATGTACCTAACATGGTGTTTTCACTTGCCTCATGTACATGTGAAAGTTAGACAATGAATTAGGAAGACTGAGGAATTGATGCATTTGAATAATAGTGTTAGTTAAAAATATTTAAAGTACATTGCCCTGCCAAAAGAACAAGCAAATCTGTCTTGTAAGAAGTACACCTCAAAGGTTCCTTAAAAGCAAGAGTGGAAAGACGAGGTTTAACATACTTTGGGAATGGTGTCAGGAGAGATCAAACCCTGGAAAAGGGTTTGAAATGCTTCATAAAGTTGAGGGTCAGCAAAAAAGAGGAAGACCCTGGACCAGATGGATTGAACAGTAGCTGCAACAATAGACTTCAACCTAATGACTGTACTAATGGTGCAGAACTAGAGGGCTGCTATGAGTCAGGGCTCACGGCACCTGAAAACAATAGATTAAAATTGAGAAGATGGAGAGACGTATCATGCCAACATTGATTTTTTTAAAGCAGTAGGTCTATTTTAGACCACACACACAAAAATTAAAAGTTGGAGAAATTAGCAAGAATACAGATAACACATTCCATAGTAGTCCTAAATAATGCACTTAGTAACGTCAAAGTGTAGGAGTCACAAAGTGATAGACGTATATGAGTCAGTTATTAGAGGCCACACCCTTTCACCTTCTCTTTGAGTAAGGGTATGTTGACCTAGACAGCACCATCAATCACCTGGATCATCAACAAGTATACATTTATCTCAGTGTCATCAAAAGAGGCCTATCCTAGGACATCAAATGAACCTTAATATAAAAGAACAATCAGAAGCGAGCATCCAGACTTGCAGAATGGCTAGAAAAAGAACCCAAAACATTTGGCATGTGTCCTATTTAGAAATGTGTTGCTTATCCCAAAAGGGGGAAAAATAAAAAATTTTAAATTTGTACTATGTAGTAAATGTAATTCTTAGAGAAAAATTTATAGCACTGAATGCATTTATGAGGAAAGAAGAAAACATTAAAATCACCCTTGAATTGTGTAAGAAATTAGGAAAAGAATAGCAGTATAAGAAAACTATAGAAGAAATTGAAAACAAGATATCAATAGGAAAGATCAATGAGTCCTTTCGTATGTTTTCTGGTGTCTAGTAAAGTTAAGACTTTTTACAGAAATTTTCCCCAAAGATAGTACATTCAAAAATTTTCTTCCCTGTAATTCTGAAACTTAGTAAGCTATAACTTCTTGCTAAATTTATTCCCATTTTGATTACATTTGCAGTTTGGCTACTCACCAAAAAAAGTTTTCTCCCATCACATTTAAATTGATACTAGTGTGAGTTCTCTCTTGGGCATTGATAAGTTTTTCCATATTCATCAAAACGACAGAATTTCTCCCTGGTGTGAACCCTCTGATATGTAAAGAATTTTGCCTCTTTATTTAAGGCTGTCCCTGGTCTTCTCTGTGGAAAAGTCTACTGCAAAGTTTGTGATTTGTGTTGAATAAGATGCTCTGAGAGACGCCCCAATTAGATCATAGTCATATGGTTTATCTCTAGCATACATTGAAAAGAAGTTTAACAGAGAAGTCTTTAAATACATTAATACCCTTGGGTCTCACTTTTGAATCGTTTCTATTATAATCAATTGAAAAATATGGTTTAATTCATTCCATAGGCCACCTTCCTTAAAGGAAAAAGGGTCTGTGCTCAATGATCACAAATTTGCCACAAATGTTTGCCTTAACTTTCCCACTTCTCAATCTGGTCATCCGCTTTCTGGATCTCACGGTAAATCTTGATCATTGCTGAGTTGTAAGCAGCACAGACAAGCCAGCACAAACAGAATAAAGATAGATGATACATCATGTGAAGATCACCAAGGACCCAAGCTTACTCACTATAAAGAAACTGAAATAGGCCCCTAGAACCACAATCTGAATTCGTATGTCTAGCCACCTAAACTGTGGATCCTCTTAGAAGACTCTTCTACTTGCTCTAATCTGAAGACCACTTCAAGTTTGGTCATGCAATCGCCTGTTGACAGCAGTAAGCTGTAGTTCTCAAGCATCACAACCTTGCACAGGATCTGCTGCATAGTGTCCAGGTGTCATCATTCCTCTGAAGTCCCACAGCCACGTCCTCAAGATAATGACCCCTGAAACTGACTTGTTTTCTAGTGCTTTGGGAGCTCTAAAGTCCATCCCACAGAGTAGGCCAACAGCTTTGCCTCGGATCCTGCATGGCAGTTCTGGACCATGAACTCAGACGTTAGCCTGCAGCCTCTGTGGGTTCCACCCACTTGGTGGAGCTCCTGAAGTCTGCTATGGTGCATCTGGGAACATGCCAACCTCTGACCATGGGCCCTGGAAGCACTGCCTGCCCCAGGTTCACCTACATCAACTGTCCAATGGGCAGTGGCAAGAAAGTACCTGAAGTGTCCCCAGGGGAAGCCAGTAGGAATAATGTCATGAACTTTCTGTGTTCAAGATGAAAAGGGGCTTCATCCCACTTATTCCATAGCCATTAACAGAAATAAAGGATTGCTATGAGCAGATCAAGGCCAAATAATGTGATATCTTATGCCAAGAGGGGAAAAGGGTAATAGAATAGGCATGATATTTTAAAGAACTACAGTAATTAGTTTCTAAAACAGAAAGCACCAGACCCAGATGACTTTACTGGTGAAGTCTACCAAACATCTAAGGAAGAAATGATACCCATTTATCATATAAGGTTAACATCAGTCTAAAATGAAAACCAAAGAAATATGAGAGGAAAATTCCAGACAAATAATTCTCATAAACATAAGTACAGACTCCTAGGGCTGAGCCCCAGTGGCGTAATGGTTGTGCGTGGGACTGTAGTCCACTGGGATGGAGGTTCAATTCCAGCAGCGGCACCACAGGAGCAAAGGCTGGGCCTCCTACTCCCACCACCAGAGGACAGTGATGCCTCCCCCCAAAAAAAAAAAAAACATAAGTACAGACTCAACAAAATAGCAAATATAGTATGTATAAAAATAATTACACTGTGACCAAGTGAGAGTTAGTCTACACATCTGGAATAACTTTCAAAAATCAGTTAATATATCTCATCACCTCAACAGCCTAAGGGTGTGTAGGGGAATCACAGCAATCATTATCAATAGAAACAGGATATGTAGAACATCTTCTATACCTATTTATTATAAAAACATATAGTAAAACTGGAAATAGAGGGGACGTCACCTATTTGATACTGCACATGTGCCAGAAATCTCTACTTGTGAGTAAGTAGGTGTTTTCTCCCCTAAAATAGGTGGCGATGCAAAAATAGCATCTTGCACCACTCCTACTCAAAAGCATGCTGGAAATCTTAGTTAATGCAATAAGGCAAGAAAAGGAAGTAGAAGGTATATAGGAAGACTGAAGAAAATAGTATTAACTTATATATGTGTGTGTGTGTGTATACAAAACTCACTACCTTAGAGCTGTTCCAAGTCATGGAGATCCTAGGAGACAGGGGAGAACTGCCCTTGTAGGCTTCTGAGTGGAAATAGAAAGCCTCATCTTTCTCCTGCACTGTGAATATTTCCAGTGGACTAGTCATGAGTTTCTGTTCTCTCTCTTTCTCTCTTTTTTTAGTGTGTACTCTATTTACTTGTTTAGTGTAACGTTAGATAATTGAGACTTTCCATCATTTTATTGGGGGTTCATGCAACTCTTCTCATGATCTATACATACATCAATTGTATGCAGGCCACATTTGTTGCATTCTCGAAATATCCTCCTTCTACTTAGACCCCCAGTATCAGCTCCCCCTGTTTCACCCCACTGCCCCTCCCTCATGAACCCTTAATAATTTACAAACTACCATTATTTGTCATATCGTCCACTCTCCGATGTACCCCTTCACCCACTTCCCTGTTGTCCATGACACAAGGAGAAGGTTCTATGTAGATCCTTGTAATTGGTTCCCCCTTTCTACTCCACCTTCCCTCCACCCTCCCAGTATCACCACTGGTCCTGAAGCGATCTTCTGTCCTGAATTTCCCATATTTTCAGCTCCAGTGTACATCCCCGGGTCTAGCTGGATTTATAACATAGAATTGGGATCATGATAGAGGGTGGGAGGAAGCATTTAAGAACTAGAGGAATGTTACATATTTCATTGTTGCTACACTGTACCTTGACTGGCTCATTGTCTCCTTGTGACTTCTCTGTAACGGGTTGTTGCTTCACCTTTTGATGGGCTTTAGGTCCCCAATCTGCACTCCCCCCATTTATAATGATATAATTTTTAGTTCTTTTATGCTTGATCTCTTCAGTGTTTTTTCCATGTGGGTTTTGTTGCTTCTGAACTAGATGACTGCTTGTTTACTTTCAAGCCATTAAGACCCCAGACCCTATATTTTTTGACAGCTGGGCACCATGAGCTTTCTTCACATTTGCTTATGCACACATTTGTCATCAGTGATCATCATCAGGAAAGTGGGCATGCAATGTTATGATTTTTAGTTCTTTGATGCCTGATAACTGATCTCTTCACCTCATGGTCACACAGGTTGGTGTGCTTCATCCATGTGAGTTTCGTTGTTTCTGAACTAGATGGCCACTTTTTTACTTTCAAGCCTTTAAAACCCCAGACGCTACATCTTTTGATAACTGGGCACCATCAGCTTTCTTCACCACTTTTGCTTATGGACACATTGTCTTTAGTGATGTCAGAAAGGTGAGCATCATGGACTGTCAGTTTAGTAGAACAAAGTGCTCTTGCTTTGAGGAGGTACTTGTGTGGAGGTCTAATGCCCATCTGCTAAGCACAGTTTTTTGTAGTACCACAAATTTTCTTCAGTTCATATTTGGGAATTTTTCCTGGTACATTAGTTATGGACATTTAATTCTTGTCAGATTTTTTCTTGTATGTTTTATTTTTGTCAGCTGTCCCATTGACTTGAGCTTGATCCATAGCAGCAAAAGAAAACACTGCTCAGCCTAGCCTTATGCCATCCTTAAAATTGTTTCAGTTATGTCAGTCAGTCTTTGTGAGCGGCTTCTCTTTTTCACTAGCCCTCTGCTTTACCAAGCATAATGTCCTTCTCCAAGGACTGGTCCATCCAGGTAACATGTCATGACTTCACTTCTACAGAGATTCTGGCTCTACTACTTCTGGCAGTTTATGGTGTACATTTGGTGCTTACAAATTCCCTGTTTCAAAGGCATCTACTCTTTGGCCTCCCTTATTGTCTAGTTTTTGCATGGACATATGAAACTAAAATGCCATTGCTTGAGTCAGAAGCACTTTAATATGTCATGTTTGGTTTTTAATAGTATAAAAATGACTTTTGCAATACATCGTTTGCTTTCTTGACTGCTGCTTTTTCTGAAATTATACAGAATTTTTAATGTTTTAGATTATGATCTGCCTTGGTCAATATTCCATGTACACATGAAAAATAGAACATTTCTAGTTGATTGTCTTAGTTATCCCAGTCACTGAGAAGGGTGTGTTCACATCTTTAATTCTATTGGTGAATTTAGCTATTCTTTTAGTTTCATAAGATTTAAAAGATAAATTTTAAGCTCTAAATTCAGTGTAACAATCATTTGGGATCATCTTTTTGATATACATACCATCACCACTTCTGTCTCCAAACACCAATGGAAAACAAACTCACCCTCCTCCCCCACCCCACTGGAACATGATCTCGAGAAGCCTTTGTTCTAGGGCTACTTTAACCTTATTTCTAAAGAGTGGCCCATCTCATTTGTCTACTAAAAACTCTGCACATTTCATTGAGAGCTCTCCATTCTAGCTATAAGGAGTGAAAATAGGGCCCCGCTCTGTGAACCATAATGCCACAGTAATTGTTATTTTCAGATGTGGCCTCATGAGATTTCACCTTAAGCATGAAGTGAGTTATATTCAGCCAAAGACTCGAGGGGATCCATGCGGATGGACTGAGCTTTATCGAACCCAACCTGTCTTTTTATCATCTTAATATGCATATGTAAGGTGGACAGTCAAATAAAGAAAGTCAAAAAAAAACAAAGATGCATTTGAATGGGGGAGTGGCTGAAGAAAATTGAAGTAAATATTGTGGACTGCCAGAATGAACAAACAAGAAATATAACCAAATGCAATAGGATGGATAGTGGGTTTCATGTACGTTGGATATGTTCATAGGAAGAAGGTCCTGGGAAAGGAAATCATGCTTGGTAGAGTCATTTTAAAATAAGACAACCCTCCAAAAGATGGAATGGCACAGAATGCAGCAGTGGGCTCACACGGCAACAGTTACAAGGATGACATGGGCCTGGGCGGTGCTTTGTGCTCCGTGAGACACAGGGACTCTGTGAGGGAGAACGGCTCCAGCCCACTCTGATCCTGCAGTCTCTCAGCTGTAGCTCCGTGATTCCTTAAAACCATACTTAAGTTTTAGAATGATCTTCACTGTAAAGTGTGCTGTTGAATGCCCTATTAGAATATATGTAAAGATGCAGCAAGAGAATTACTGAACTGTCTTTAACCATTTTAGTCCCTAAGGAAGGCTTGAAGAGTCAAGACCTATTTGATGAAATCAGAATGACCTACATCAAAGAGCTTGGAAAAGCCATTGTCAAACGGGAGGGGAACTCCAGTCAGAACTGGCAGCGATTTTATCAACTGACAAAGCTCTTGGACTCCATGCACGATGTAAGTGTCAAACATAAAACCAATTCTGTAGAGAAAATAAAGTATGTTCTGGTTATGGATGAAGAGAACCTCCAAAATTCTAGTAATATTTTTGCCTCGTTTTTCCATGAACTTTGTGTGTGTATAATATATATGTATACCAGTAGTTCTTCACACATTACGTCCAACTCCATTTTGTAGATTTTAATGGTTTTAGTTTCATTTGTAAACTTCGGTTTTATACACATTTTTCTGTTTCCAATTATGAAATAATTTCATCTACCATATATCCGAGGCACCTAATTTTACCACAAAAACTACAATAAAAATGTGCTGAAAAGCTCAACTTGTACATGAGTACATATGGTACTTACACATATAAAGCATGATACTGTAGAATTTAGCAGAACTATTTTTAAAGGTAGAATGCCACGTTTCTGTAAGATTAGCCTCACAAACTAGAATAATATGCCCCTGGTGCAGTTCATCGTGAGAAATGTAATGTCACAGAAGTTTGCACATAACTTAAAAGATGGTGGCATATGTGCTTGACACACTGGATGAATGCATGCATTGTAACGAGATGTAAATAAAGCAAAGGTGAGATATTAGCATCGGCGTTCAGGTTCTACGCTAATCATGCCTGGCCCTCTCCTTGCCTGCAGGTGGTCGAGAGCCTCCTCAGCTACTGCTTCCAGACGTTTCTGGATAAGACCATGAGCATCGAATTCCCCGAGATGTTAGCGGAGATCATCACCAATCAGTTATCAAAATATTCTAATGGAAATATCAAAAAGCTTCTTTTTCATCAAAAGTGACTGCCTTAACGAGAAAGGTTGCCTTACAGAGAGTGAGAGCTTTTATTGTACAAACTAGCAGTTTGTCCTGTAGCAGGGTTGCTGCTGCTTCTTGTCTGTTTTGTCTGGTTTCTGTCGTTTGTTTTAAATACGCACTACATGTGGTTTATAGAGGGCCAAGCCTTGGCAAGAGAAGCAGTTGAGTCATCACAATGACAGAAGTAGAAAGTGGAATACATGAGGTGGAGTCTCCCGGGAATTGTAAACAATGACGTGGGCATCGCCTCCACTGTCAGAGAAGGATGGCACCTGGACCTCCAGTGCCCCGAGTCTGTGGTACACACTTTCTGCTCAGACCTTTCAGTTCGCTGGATACATTTTTCTGACTTTCTGTTGGTGTATTTTCCCCTGTATAGTTAAGGTAGCAATTTTTTTTTTTATTTCTGCATGGACACCTGAAAAAAGTTTACAAGTGTATATCAGAAAAGGGAAGTTGTGCCTTTTATAGCTATTACTGTCTGGTTTTAACAATTTCCTTTATATTCAGTGAACATTGTTTGCTTATTCCTTCTTACGTAATTTTTGTATTCAAGTTGCCTGTTGTACAGCTGTTTAAGATGGGCAGCTCATAGCTTTCCTAAATAAACTCTAAACATTAATCTTCTGTGTGAAAATGGGTTGGTGCTTCTACCCTGATGGCACTTAGCTGTCGGAAGACCACAAAAATCGACTCAAATCTCCAGTATTCTTGTCAACACAGTTACTATTTTGTATATATCTGCTTCCGTGGATAATTCTGTAGGTTGTGCAAATTAACCATCCTAACTGGTATAGAGCACCTAGTCTAATGACCTGCTTGGTAAACTATGGATGATGGTTGCAAAAGATCTGGGGTGGGAGAGGGGGGGTCACTACCAAGAGGCCCTGCTTGTACTTTCTCTGAGAGAGTTCAATGGCAAAAGAATTGGTAAACTCGTCTTTCAGGACCTTTGGTAGTAGTTTGTACAAGGTTACAGATAACCAGCTATAACACAGCTGAGAGATGTCAAATCAGAACAAGTTAATTCCTTTCACTAAACTTTGCTCGCCCCTCTCCAAAAAAAAAAAAAAAACATCTTTAATATGGCAAAAGTGGCTAGACACCCATTTTCACAATCCCATCTGTCACCAATTGGTTTATCTTTCCTGTTGGTACAGGAAAGCTCAGCTCCAGAGTTTTGTGATGTAGAACTGTATGTCAGACTTCCATGTATGTAAAACTACGCATCCTTACATGTGCCAGAGTTTAACACAGTCATCGATTTCTCCTTCCCAATGTTGAGAATTATCATTTTTAACAAATTAGAAGCTGTAGTAGCCCTTTCTGTGTGCACCTTACCAACTTTCTGTAAACTCAAAACTTAACATATTTACTAAGCCACAAGAAATTTGATTTCTACTTGAGGTGGCCAAATTATTTGTGTAATAGGAAACTGAAAATCTAATATTAAAAATATGAAACTTCTAATATATTTTTATATTTAGTTATAGTTTCAGATATATATCATATTGGTATTCACTAATCTGGGAAGGGAAGGGCTACTGCAGCTTTACATGCAATTTATTAAAATGATTGTACAATAGCTTGTATAGTGTAAAATAAGAATGATTTTTAGATGAGATTGTTTTATCACGACATGTTATATATTTTTTGTAGGGGTCAAAGAAATGTTGATGGATAACCTATATGATTTCTAGTGTGTGTGAGCATTCAGACAGGTAGTGACGGTCTCACAAACCAAGCACGTTTGCTCTAGGGGAAGAGGGCAATGGAGATTGGCCTGTGTGCAGTGAGGTTGCAGAGGCTCCATCTCCATCTGATCACAGGAAGTAATTCCTCTGCCTCCCATTCTGGCCACCTTCTCATTCCAACGGTGAGTCTGCCAGCACAGGACTGGTGTACTACTAGCTCCCTGTGTACACATGTGTAAATGTGACAGACAGATGGTGCTTACAGACACCATTTAATTGCAGGATTACTTTCATATACAGCCTCTCCAACAACCTAATATAAAATCAGAGGCTTTAGAAGTTTGGCAATAATATGCATAGAGGTACCAGCAATATGTAAATAGTGCAGAATCTCATAGGTTGCCAATAATACACTAATTCCTTTCTATCCTCCAATAAGAGTTCATTTCCAGATAAAATGAGGACATGTTTATGTTTCCTTTTGGATGCTTTTTTTTAATGTTATTTGTTATTTTCAGTATTGGAGAAATTATTTAATAATGTAATCATTTGCTTTTTTGAATGATATCTAAAAGGGAATGTTCCTTTTGTAATGGTTTGAATTGATCTCAAAGTATTTTAAGATGGTTTGTAGCCCAACTGGATGTGAAAATTAATGGTGCCTACGAAATATCGCTTGAATACCATTATCAATGACAGTGTTAAGCTTCAATAAGAGCTTCTGAAACATGAATTTTTGTTCATGTACAGAATGTTATGTGGTTAAACCTACAAACCACATCATGCATTAACCTTCAACTCCAAAACCTTGGCTCTAAAAAATACATAGTTTTGTGCAAACACAGATGTGCATTTTGTTGTCAACACAAAATCAAGTAAAACAACCATAGGAGGCTTTCCTTAGATAGAAAAAGAGGCTGCCCATTGAGAATATGTGGGAAAGAAATAAGTTATCTTAATTATATTTTACTATAATTGTGGATTCAAGTGAAGAAAAAAAGATATGGTGCTACTTGAAAGCAGCTTCAAATTTTGTGTATGTGGTATCCTGCTACATCAAACTATTTAGTTTGTAGTGACTTCTGTGAGAGTTAATGACATGCTTAGGTGACTCCCACAATAAATCTAGAAAAGTATTTTTAAATAATGCTGGAAAATGAGGGGGTCAAACCCCCAAAAATGACACATTACTTTTAGGCCTTTCTCTGGGATACTGTACAAGTTGAACTGAGGTGAGTTAAGGAAATAAATGATGACCTCAGTTTTATACCCATTTTTCTAGAATTCCACAGGGGCACCTCACAGTACAGCTTCCTGGTCCTGAAAGGGAAAAATAGATAAATAAAATCTGTGACCACCCCAAAAGGAAAATTTAACAGGATCTCTCTGAGGAGCATAGAATACGTTGTGGGCATGCACATGAAAGAAAGCTAGCCTCGTACCAGAATTCTGGGGCAAGGTGGTGGGGATAAGAGCAATTCCAGTTTTACCCATCTGTACAACCTATCAAATTGTATTATTTCATTTCCCCCCTTTAGATACACTAAAAGTATATCATCGTGGAATGAACAATATGGTCACTCACTGATCTGTCAAAATTAAAGCACCATGGCAGCCCTTGGTGAGCTTTCCATCTTGGTTGGTCCCCCGAGACAATGTAGCCGTAGATGAATGTGTTTTGATGTGCCTGATTTCAGTGTTGGAAGGGAAAAATAAAAGCTTTGTAAAGAGGATACTTGAAACCACTTTGGATGGAAATTTCATCATTTTTCCAGACTATTCTCAATTAGCCTGGTGCACCAAGGATTAGTGACCAGGTATTCAGGAAAGGATTAGTTTCTTACTAGAAAATGCCTGAAAGATTTTATTTTCTGGTGAAAGGCTATATTGAAAATACCCTCCTAAAATAATTTGCTTAATTACATATAGATTCAAGTGTGTCAATATTCTATTTTGTATATTAAACAAATGCTATATAATGGGGACAAATCTATATATTATACTGTGTATGGCATTATTAAGAAGCTTTTTCATTATTTTTTATCACAGTAATTTTAAAATGTGTAAAAATTAAAACCAGTGACTCCTGTTTAAAAATAAAAGTTGTAGTTTTTTTTATTCATGCTGAATAATAATCTGTAGTGGAAAAAATGTCTAACTACACAGTGCAATGTCAGACTGTAAAACCTTGTGTGGAAATGTTTAACTTTTTTTCTTTCATTTAAATTTGCTGTTCTGGTATTACCAAACCACACATTTGTACTGAATTGGCAGTAAATGTTAGTTAGCCATTTATAGCAATGCCAAATATGGAGAAACACCATAATAAAAAGAATCTGCTTTTTCATTCTGCGCCTCCAACATGCTTTTGTAGAAACCGTGCAGTTCTGACTTCCCTAAGTCACTATACTTCAAGAAGACAGTGCAGATGTCCACTTGATATCATTGGCTTCCTAATAGGACATCAATTTAAAGTTACATAGCCCTAGTGGCAGAGGCTCTCTGCTCCAAAGGACTCTTACACGTCCATTGCTGTACTGCAGCGTCACAGGGAGGAGCATCTCACTCCCGAGACAGCTGCCCGTGAGCAGTCGCTAGCCTGTAAGATGAACAACTGAGACACCAAGCCCACTGCCATACAGTCAGTGCCAACGCACAGCAACCCTGCTGCCAGACAGCGGATCCCGCCCCCTTTGAGTTTCCGACTGCCAGAGCAGTAACCCCCAGCTCCCCCCGAGTGGCTGGTGGGCTTGCACTGTCGACCTTGGGGCCAGCATTCCAGCAGGTGATCCCCTGTGCCAGAAGGATTCCAAACAAAAGTTAGCTACCCAGAGTCCATGCTGTATTTGAAGCCTTTCCGAGGAAAGGGGCGTGAACATTTAAGCCATTGCAGCGCCACGCAATACAAAAGGCAAAAGCTGAAGAAGGAAAAGTGAACGCCAGCTGTGTCTCTACAGTCCACCCGTTAGTTTCTAAAGACACACTTTTCAACTCCGTGACCTCACAAACGCTTCCACCCGTACCCATTTCCACAAGAGAACTCCAGCACAAAGGAAAGCAACATTCAGTTTGCTTATCTGCCACATATCACATGTAAATCAGGTGCTGTTTTTGTGCCTGCTATATGCTGCGTGCAGAAGATAACACAAGCTGAAGAAAAATGCCACCATCACCCTCATTCTTGAAAGTAAACGTAAAAAAGGTCTCTCTTCTACTGAGTCCATTTTGATTCTTCGGACAGAGTAGAAGTCTGCTCCTCATGGGTTTCGGAGGTTGTAAATCTCTATACAATGGGCTGGGATCTGCATGATTAGCCGTTCGAAACCACCAGCGGCTCCGTGGGAGAAAGACTGGACTTCAAATCCCCGAAAAACAGCCACAGTCTCCGAAGCCCACGGGGCTCGCTGTGAGTCAGCACTGGCTCCGCGGCAGTGAGCTTGCTTTCTTGGTTGGAGAGCTTTACAAAGGAGAGCCTCTTCTGTCTCCCTAGGAGCAGCTGGTGGGCTCAAACGGACCATCGACTGTGCAGCCCAACACATAACCCACCACAAAAAGATGTGTATCGTGCACCTCCTGTCTCAGTCTCCTGAGAAAAAGTAGAGGGGACACCACAATACGTATTCACTCTCACTTTGAAGCATAAACCTCACGTTTTCCTGTACAGAGTACCAGCAAAGACTCACCTAGGGAATAAAGGAAGGAACAAGTAAATGAAACAGTGAAAACTGCTGACAAAGACACCAATTGGAATCTTGACTCAGCCAAAGCAAATGATTTAGAGTTGTGCGTTTTCATTTTATTGACGTTTGAAAAGGAAACCTCAGTGACTAGGCCATTCATCCGAGAGTATGTCTTTGATCTGCAAGCCTCAAAGAACCTCGTTTTTTAAATTATAATGTGTTTTATATTCAGTAGTGTGTGACATTCACTGAGCATTCATTCTTTTACCAGCTACCACTTGTCCGTAAACATCCAGTCCTCACGTGTCGAGGTGGTTCAGTTCCAAAGACCAGGTTTTTAAAGAGTACATGGAAAATGTGTGACTGGAGAATGGCAACCTTCAATTACAAAATGGAGAATGACTTCAGAATGCCCAAATTACCTTCCTACCAAATTTCATTATTATATAACCGATCAACCACTGAGACTGGTGGTACAGCCACGTTGACAAAACCATCACAAGCATTGTCACTTGGTACCTTCGAATTCATTGCTGCCAGGTGTACATAGTTAATGTGCCAAATAGATAGTGTGGGCGTGTTTTACTATTGTCTTAAATGTGAAATGTCAGATAATGAGATTAAGGATAAGTTATCAGTAGGTGCACATTATTTAATGTAAGCAACTCTATAAAGGGCTGTTATAAAGTCTGTATTATATTTAGAGGAGAAAACTGGCTTAAAGAAACTGAGTAGCTAGTTTGCCCACGATCAGAGGTTAGAAGCTGTTAGGACTTAAATTTTTATAACCTGGGAATCCTCAGGCTTCAGAGACCTTGCTCTAAACCACTACAGAGAAATTATTAATAGGAAGCTTCTAACCAGAATAGCCCCCCATTGAGTATTACATGTCAGGTCTTTTGACAAATGTCATCCCATTTGATTGAATTCCTTTTTGCTGCCATTCAGTTTTGAAATTAACACTATTTCTTTGTCTTTGAAAATGTACCCTATTCCCTGGGGAAGTTGTTGGTGCAGACAGTGACTGCCACAGACGACAGAAGACTCTTTAGCTTCTGAAAGAAGCCTGCCTCAGTTACGAGGGCCCATAGGAAAAATCAATGTTTCTCAAATGACATAGAACATATAGATTCATTCAGATTAAGAAAGTTGATTGTTTATAAACCAAAAACTGATGCAAGTCAAAATTTGTTCTCTGCTTAGAAGGTTAAAAAAAGGGGGCTCGACTTTGGGTGTAGAAGAGGTTTGAAATTCAGGGGCACTTTACACTCATTGAATATTTGTTTTCTAAGATCTTCAACTAATCTTTAGCTGGCAGCAAGTGGTTAACAGCTTTAATAACTTTATAGTGCTTGCTTTCCATTGAAAGAGCCTAGACTTCCTGTTTCTAAGTTTAAAATGAATTAATGCCTCAGTGGGACAGTTTTACTATGTATCAGTTTTACTATGTATGAATATAAACATCTCCATTTCATAACAAAAGCTTATGTAGACCACATCAGACACTCAAAACATGTTTCCTCACTCTCCCCAGACTACTTGAACAAGACTCATCCTGATTATTTTTTATATATCCTCACCAGAAATAGTCACTGAGTAATAACATAGAAGGGGATACTCAAAAAAGAACCCAGAATTGCACTGGGTGGAGCTTTTGTTGTGTGCATTTTTCCTGCTAGGCGAGTATAAAGCAACCCAGTCTGACTTGGTGCACCCAGTGGCATTGCCTGGGAAGGTTCTCTCCAGTTACAGAGAATTTTCTTGTGAAAGTTCCACACAAACCTTGGTTTTTGTAATGGCCAATTGAAGAGAACAACTTGCAGCTGTGAAATTTTCTTTCCTGCTTAGAAGAAATGCAGAAACTATTGTGATGTTGAACACAGATTGCAAGACAGAGTTATGGGGAAAACTCAAGTGTACACCAAGTGGTTTTCTTGTTTCAAAAAAGGTGAAATATTGATGACAAACCTTGTTCTGGATGTCTGTCAACTTCTCAGACAGATGAAAATGTCCACTCATTGCATTTGGAATTCATTCCACCAAACCAGACTGTTATTCAAGCATTCGATTTAGAAGTTCTGAAGAGATTGTGTAACAAAAAAGGCCTGATTTGAAGCAGATGGGAGACTGGCTTTTGCCACCACAACAATACAGCTGCTCATGCAGCCATCTTCAGCGTGCCTGTTCTTGGGAAAGAACTGCCTTCCTCTCTTGCTCCACACACCTGATGCACCTGACCTTGCACTACTCGACATCTTTTTGTTTCTGAGAATGAAGAGGAACATGAGAGGATAGAAATTTGACAATGTATAAGAGGCAGAGAAAAAAAGCGAGGGAGGTGCTGTTGGTCATCTAAACAAATGAGTGTGAAATGTGTTTCCAAGAATGGGATCACAGATTCAACAGATATATTTAGTGTGATGAAGAGTACTTTGAAGGTAACAAGGCCATTTTGTAAAAAAAATTTAAATGAATAGCTTTGAAAAAATTCTGGGGATTTTTTTTTGGGGGGGGGGCGGTGAGGGGGTGGTGGGATATACCCTTGTATATACAAATTAAATCACAAGTTTCTATTCTTGTGGTTTGTGGGGGCCTAGTCTGTCTGACAAAGGACTGGCCATGAGTATATGTGGGGATTATGCTGGAAACAAACTAGGCCATCAAAACCCACTAGATTTGTTTGCTCAATTTGCAACAAACAAACAGAACCAGGATCAAAGTGAACACTTGGAGAATGGGGGACAAGGCAATGTGCATAAAGGCCCAAGGAAAAGCTCATCAAATGTGACACTATTTCATAAAAACCTCGTGATCCATTTCGCTCCGCAGTCTGTTCTGGGTGTGCTGGATGGGCCAGCTTGAAGGCCTATGCTCTACAGCAAGACACGCGAACTTCCTGGCGTCATCGAATCTGAGACGAGTAGACGGGACAAGGCAATCCCATATTACTGAAACGTGAAGAGAGCCACTTAAGAGCCAAAAAGTGGTACCAACTCAGATGTCCATCTGCTCAGTAACAGATAAAACATGGTCGTACAAGGAACACTACTAAGGGGAATTAAATGCAGACACATTGATGAACATCAGAAACCTCATGCTAAGTAAAAGAAGACTGAGACAAAGACTACTTGCTAGGGTTCTGCTTACGTGAAACGTCCGGAAGAGGCAAATCTTTAGGAAACAGAAAGGCAAGTGGCAGCTCACAGCTGGAGATGGGATCAGTTGAAAGTACACGGACATGAGCAAACTTTAAATGTGTGACCCTGGTTTCAGATTGCTACATAAAACAGTTTTTAAAAGATACAAAAGGCAGACAAGCAAACGGATCGTGACCATCGGCTCTATCAGGGGCTTTGAAAACATCAGGCAGATGGCAGGGAAGCGCGTGAGAAGGGGCTTCGCTGCGCAGCATTCTGAAAAAGGAACTGGAGTTTGACAGCACAGAGGCTTACTTGTTTAATATTAATCTACTTATTCCAATACTCCCTAACACTCGTTCTATATTCTACTCACGCCCAGAGAGAACAATGTGAGCCAAGGATTGCCAACATCACCAAATTTCAAAGTGAAACATCTGATTTCTCATTTTAAATACAAAACCCCATGCCAGGCATGTGTCCACATTACAAGTAACTTCTAGGACCTTAGCAGTTACACCTTGCAAGTGAGATAACTCTGTTCAAGTCTCCATTTTGTCCCGACTACGTCTATGAGCCTGCCTCCACACCTGAAAAAAGAATTAATGCCAACATCTTAAAAGAATATTGAGATCATGAAATGTACATTATATTTAATTGGCTTGGCTCAGTTCCCACCATAAAGCAAGGGCTGTAATGCATGTTAATCTTGACAATTTTACTTCCTTTGTTATTGTTGAGAACAGACACAGCAGAACAAATTTTTACATGTATAATTCAATGGCACTGCCTACATTCTCCAAGTTTCACATGCATTTTCACTTCTCTGAATCATTTTTCTGAATGGTATAGGGACGCCTCCCTATACCATTAACTAACTGCCCCTTTGAGATAATGACAAGACGGCTTTCTAACCCACAGGGAGTTAAAGTCTTGGAAGCGCCCGGGTGCAATTGTATCTGGCCAAAAAGATATCGTCAGAATCTACTCCACAGCTGTGAGTTTTTGTGTTTGGGTTTGAACTACCCCTTCAGTTTACTCTCTCTTCTTTTAAGTGGCTTTTGTCAGTTTGATTTTATATTGATGATTTTTAGAGCACAGTTCATGGCAGACTTTGAATATGACTAAGTTAAACTGGTATTAAGATCACTTCAGGGAACATTTATAGTTTAAAATTTATATCAGGGCAATAATTTAGAGGATTCATCCAGCAGCCTCATTCTAGAAAAGGTGGATTCCATGAGAATTCGAAATTCCATAATTTCCCCCCTTTTGATCAGGATTCTTCCATAGAGTCTTTGATCAGTGATAGTATCAGGGCACTATGAGCTCTGGTTTCTGAAAGAAGAAGGCCGTCGTTCACGGAAACAAGTGTACATTCCATCTCCCTCTCCTATCCCTGACTCTTTGTCTGTGGCTGAAGGTGAATAACCCCATTGCCATCAAGTCAGGACTAACTCTCAGTGGCCCTATAGGACAGGTAGAAAAGGAGGTGAATTAAAACCAATTATTGTTCTTTGCAATAATTGGCTGCTTGCAAGCTTTTACAGCCCGATTCTACGAAGAAAGGCTTTCTGATTCCCACTCCTCCAACATGGACAGGGAAAGGTCAAGGAGGACGGACGGTGGAGAGCAGTGTGAGCACAGGTGATACACAAACGCCTGGCCTTGCAAACCCTGATGCAGAGAAAGGGCAGGCACGGACAGAAGAGAGCGCTGAGCAGTCTTTGAGAAAGGGCCTTCCATCTCCAAGCCAGTATCTCAGAGAGAAGAGACGTGTAGAGGCACCTGAGATAAAGCAGGGGCAAAGGTATGGTTTTGGCCCAAGTCTTTCATGCAGAAGTTTTCCCGGTCAAGACAGACACAAGGAAAGGAAAAGCAACCTGTCCATCTTTTTTTGGGGGGGGGGGCGGCGGGGGGGCATCACTGCCCTTTGGTGGGAGTGGGAGGCCCAGCTTTGCTCCTGGAGAGCTGCTGCTGGATTTGAACCACCAAGCCCGTGGGCCGCAGTCCCACACTCAACCACTACGCCACTGGGGCTCAGCCAACCTGTCCATCTTGGCCCCTTCCTGGAGAGCTTCCCCAAGAAGGCTGCCACCGTAACTGACGGAACCTCATTCATTGGCATGAACGGGAAATGCAAGATACGTGTCCACCCAAAGATGTCAGCAGGAATGCTTGTGGCTGCTGGGCGCCCTTGAGTGCCACCCGCTTCACAGTGATCTTCCACACAGCGGAGGGGCAGCGCTGTGCACCGTGCAAAAAAAGCAGAAGCAACTCGCCAGGTGCCAAGCGATGAGTGAGAACCTGGCATGACCAATTTCTACAATGAAATAGTATCCGGCAATAGAAAAGAAATGAATGATCAATGCGTGCTAGAACGTGGTTGACTCTTGAACGTGTAAAGCCAAGCATAAGAAACCAGCCTCAGAATGGCCACTTCAGGTATCTCTTCATTTATGTGAAATGTCCAAAAATCTGCAGACACAAGAAGTTGGGATTGCCTGGGTGAAACAGGGCAGGGACGCTGATGGCAGAGCCTCACACTACTTACTAACTGCAAGGCCAGCCATTCAAAGCCCCTCACCTTTCTCCTTCTTGGTCCTACAAAGATTTAGAGGCTCAGAAACCCACCAGGGCAGTTCCACCCAGTCCTATACGGCTGCTGTGAGTCAGAATCGACTCTAGGGGAGTGAGTTGAGTTTAGGTGGAAAATGAAGAGTACAAATGTTTTTGCAATTTCTTAAAGGGATCGTGAAGACATTCTAAAATTAGAGGACAGTGCTTACACAATATACTAAAAAAAAAAAGTCCCCAAAGATTATACATTTTAACTGGATGAATGTTATAGCGTGTCAATAGTACCTAAATAAAATTGGTACTACTGTTTCTTCTTTCACTACTTACAAATATTTGGAATAACTTGAACTACGAAAGGTAGCCTGTCAAAATAACATTTGATGAAAACAGAGTGTAGAAGTCGCCTGCTGAAGTCAAAGAGTTTCCTATGGAATCAATGCCTACTTGTGGAGAGCTTACACAGGGTTTCTGGGTAAGACATCTTTAAGGGAACAGATACATCTTTCTCTGTGGACTAGCTAAGAGATTTGAACCCCCAATCTTGAGGTTAGTGGTTAAATATTTACCCAACAGCCCCACTAGGGCTCCCACTGATACTGAGGCAACAGACTCATGACAAATAATTTTCCCAGAATCACACAGCTGTTTGATGACAGAAACCCTCTTTGTTTTACCTCATTTCCTTTATAATTGTATACAGGTGTCAGTGGATTTCCACCTACATAATCCATGGTCCAGCTAGGCCCATGTTAACATGCACCTCATTTGCAGAATCTGATTTAAGGTATGTTTCACAACTATACGAATCAAAGCACAAAATCTACCTAAATTGGATTGTTTAGGTACCACCTTTTAAGATATCTTAGTCAAATGGAGAAGTCTTTTTCATTCACATACACCATATTTAGTTAAGAAAAATACAAAGGTCTAGTGCTGATTATCTTCATTTCTTTCTTCACCCAGTTATTAACTATTCAACAGTCCCTTGTCAGGTGAGGCCACGGCCCAGAATGGGGAGGCGAAACCACCCCCCCACCCCCTTGTCTCTATCCTTTCACAGAGCTTAGTTTTAAATGTCTCACAGGAAAGAAGTTTGGATGTGAAATGACATTCAGTGACTCAGAAAAAGAAATCATTTTATCTTCAATTATTTTACAGTGTGGATCCAATTAAATAATATCTTAGAAAATAATACACTTACTTGCAGAAAATGCAATTAAATTTCATATGCAATGCTTCAAAGAATCTGAGAACACAAACGAATCCCATTAATTAAAACAGAAATTGGCATCTGGAAGCTATGAGCCTTATAGTCTTCCCTCAGTATTAGCGAGGTAACTGGTTCCAGGGTCCCCAACCCCCATACCGAAATCTGCTGGTGGCCAGCCACTTAAATAAGATGGTGTCATATTTGTCTATAACCCATGTACACTTTCCTTCCTATATCCTTTTCATTATATCTATACAACTACACCATCGTAAACAATTTAAATGTCATGTAAATCATACTTTATGCGCCCTCAGCCTTTGAGGGACTCCTTGCACCATTCTAGGAGTCCTGATGGCACAGTAGGCTCAGCATTGGACTGCTAACCACAAGTGCAGGGGTTCAAATCCGCCAGCTCTGCTCTGTTCGAGAAAGATGAATGCTCCCATAATGAACTGTTCCGATAGGGTTCAAGTCAAGTTGATGATTAGTGGGTTTGGTTTTGATTTTTTTTCATCATTTTATTGCTCACCCCCACTTCTATTTCTATGCCATGGTTGGACAATTGGATCTTGGGAGGGATGGAGAAACTGTAGACAGGCAGTTATGTGACAAGAGAGAAGATGCAAGTAAATTTGGACAGTTCTACTCGTTTTTTGCCAAGTTCTTGGCAGCCGTGATGAAGCCATAGCATCTCCTTGGGCTTACAAGTTGGGTTCACCACCACCAGATGTAAAATAGGCAGAGGTTTTCCCATTGCACCATTCCTAGAATTGTGCAAAGGTCTTCAAGGACACTGCCGTGGTGGGTCAGCCTGCCTAGATTAGAATTATCCCCCTTCACTCCCTCACAGTGCTTTCCATCAAGCTATTCATGAATCCTTTCTCTGGAGTCTTGTTCTGGCCAGTAGTTTATGCAACAGCTCATTTTCCCTAGTCTAAGACAATTCAAGTCATCCACTTGAACCCACCAGAGTCAAGACAAGGTCATCCCCAAAGAACTAGCATCTTGCTTTGCCATACAGTCAAAATACTCAAAGTGTCCCTTTCCCTCTTGCTAACCTGTGGGAAGCATCTGGTGTAGACTGATATATGAGAGGGCCCCCCCCCTCAAAAAACAGAATTGCTCCGAGCAGAGTGGAGCTTTTGTAGGACACATTTTGCGCACACACACACACACACAGACCCGCCAAGGTGAGCCTCAAGAAACTCACTCTGAGTGCACCCGGTGGCATTGCCTGGGAAGGTGCTCTCTGGTTACAGTGAATTTTTTTGTGACATCACTTATACTTGAGCCTCTTTTCTTGTGATGGCTGCTGTAATAGCAAATATAGCATGCAGCTGTGAAGTTTGGTTTCCTGCTCAGGAAAAGTGTTGGAGAAACTGCTGTGATGTTGAATACAGCTTACAAGAACTGCACTATGGGAAAAACTCAAGTGGTGAAGTATTTGTTTTCTTACATTTCAAAAAAGGTGAAATGTTGATTGATAGATGAGTTAGTTCCAGCAGGTTCAACTGTTAATCAAGAAATATCGGAAGCTGATACCAGAGGCCTAAGTAGAAGGAGGATGTTTCAAGAATGATGTTTCAAGAGGATGTTTCATTCATGACAATGAATGTGCAAGTGTGGACTGCATGCAACTGATGTATGCATTGATCATGATGGGAGTATGAACCCCCAATAAAATGATTTTTAAATTTTTTAAAAGAATTCTATTTAGAGATTTGAAAGGATTACATAACTGTGTCACAAAAATAGCCTGAGTTGTGGCAGATGGGACAAGTTTTGTCACCACAACATTGCATCTGTGCATACAGTCATCTCAGTGTGCCAGTTTTTGGCAAAAACCAATATGCCTATCTTGCCCACATTGCTTACTGACCTGACTTGCTTTGTTCAGCTTCTTTTTGTTTCTGCATATAAAGAAGGACATTAAAGGACAATGATTGAAGACATAGAAGTGAGGAGAAAAAGACAAGGGAGGTGCTTCCAGCCAGCCAAACAAATGAGTTTGAAAAAATGCTTCCCAGAATGGGATCGCACATTTCACAAATGTATTAAGAGTAATGGAGAGTACTTTGAAGGTGATGGTGTTGTTTTGTTAAAAAAAATTAATACATAGCTTTGAAAGATTTTTTTGCTTTTTGGGGGTGGTGGGGAAGTGAAAGACTCCCTCGTTCTCTCAGTTTCAGAAAGTATTTATGTTGTTTTATTTTGTAACTTTTCTAAACCAATCCTGTCAAATTTTTCCACCACCACTTCATTCTGGGCCCAGGACAAAGAATAACAGCAGCCACTGTTACTGATTTCATAAATTCCTATTTGAATACTTTCTGCCTTGGAAGTGTACACCTAGCAATCCTCCTTTCCTTTTCCTGCAATAAAGATGTGGGCCTGACACTGCCACACTGTGGGTGCAGTCAGGAGCAAGCTCAGAGAGAGGAGGCGGGGAACTCATCTTTGACTCCCAAACACTATACAAAAAGCCTTGGCCCCAAGCAATAGTCCTGAGATAAATCTGAGATTATCCAGAGATTAGTAGTAAAGTTTTGATAAGAACTCTGAGCTTTGTTACTACCTGGAGTGTGGGAATAAACAACAGCCAGTATTGGTGTTGCTTAAATATTGCGTCAACTCCCCTTAAACCCCAATCTATTGTTGCAGTAAACTGATAAGGCATGCTATGCTATTCTTTTTTTTTAATCATTTTATTGGGGGCTTTGTCATACATCCATTGTGCCAAGCACATTTGTACATTTGCTGCCATCATCATTCTCAAAACATTTTCTTTCTACTTGAACCCTTGATATCAGCTCCTCATTTTCCCCTTCCATCCCTGCCCCCTCCCTCATGAACCCTGGATAATTTGTAAATTATTGTTATTTTGCCATGTATTACACTGTCCAATGTCTCCTTTTGCCCACTTTTCTGTTGTCCCCCAGGAAGGAAGTTATATTTGCATCCTTGTAGTCAGTTCTTCCTTTCTATTTCACCTTCCCTCCACCCTCCCAGTATCGACATTCTCACAACTGGGCCTGAGAGGTTCATCTGTCCTGGATTCCTGTGTTTTCAGTTCCTATCTGTACCAGAGTACATCCTCCGGGCTAGCCAAATTTGTAAAATAGAATTGGGATGATAGTGGGGGTTTGGAAGGTGGTGGTAAGCATTTAGGAACAAGAGGAAAGTTGTAGGTTTTCATCAGTGTTATACTGTACCCTGACGGGCTCATCTCCTCCCCATGACGCTTCTGTAAATGGATGTCCAGATGTCTACAGATGGGCTTTGGGTCTCCACTCTATATACTCTCCCTCATTTACAATGATAGGATCTTTTGTTCTTTGATGGCTGATACCTGACCCATGGTGTGTTTCCTCCATGTGGGCTTTGTTGCTTCGCAACTAGAGGGCCGCTTGTTTCTGTTCAAGTTTTTAAGACACCAGGTACAATAGATTTGAGAGCCGGACCCCATCAGTTTTCTTCACCACATTTGCTTATGTACCCGCATGGATCATGTTGGGAAGGTAAGCATCATGGAATAAGGCATGGTATTATTAATATGATTTCATACAGCAATAATGACAGAGGGCAGTATGGATGAAGGACAAAAGGGTGGTGGTAAGACTTCAAAACCTGTATCTAAAAGAGATCGAGTTCAACTTTCAATATTACCTATAAAAACTACAACAGGGTTTTCTAAATCACTGCACTGATGGTATCTGGAGTTTAGGCAAGAAAGAGGCCTTTCTGGCTCTAAACATGTGATTCATGGGGCAATGGGTAAAGGAGTCAGAAAGGTCTCATCTCAGAAGTGGGTAAGGTAGCAATTACTCCTAGACTAAGTACAGCTCTTAACTCGCCTAGGACAAAAAGAGGAAAATCGCAAAATAACATAAAGTGATCAAAGTGATTCTAAACAACTAACTGTGACCCAGAAAAATAGCTTGAGAATGGTTAGAATTGCAAAAATATTGAGCACCCAACAAAGGTAAATTCATAATGCCTGACATTTAATCAAAGACAACCAAGTATGCAGAGACTGGAGAAAGCATGGTCAATAGTGAGAAAAATGATCCATCATCAAGCTCAACCCCAATTGACACCGGTGACCCAGGATTTCCCTAGAGGAGAGGGCAATAAAATGGTTATGCTGTTTCCCAAATGTTCAAAAGTTCATAAAGACATAAGATTTTTTTTTTGACATAAGATTTTTTTAAGGGATCCAAATCAAGTTTTTTTTTAAATATCCAGCATTGACTGAGCCCCGGTGACATAGTGGTTGTGTGCAGGACTGCGGTCCACTGGGTTGGCGGTTCAAATCCAGCAGCAGCTCTCCAGGAGCAAGGCTGGGCCTCCTATTCCCACCTGAGGGCAATGATGACCCCCCCAAAAAAACAACAACAATAAAATATCCAGTATTAAAAATGTACTGGTTGGGATTAATAACAGATTAAATATTTCTGGAGATTAATGAACTTGAAAACAGCAACGCTAAAACAAAACACAGAAAGAATAAAGAGCATCAGTGAGCTATGAGACAACCTCAGGAAGTGAAACATTAGCTTTGGAAGTACCTGAAGATAGAAGAGAAGGAACAGACAGAAAATAAGTAGTAGGAACAACTATAAATTCACAGATCCAAGTAACTTGGGAGGGAAACATGCAACAAACTTGACAAATTATACATCATAATTAAATTGCTTGAAATCAGTGAAGGGAAACCTTGAAAGTGCAGTGGGGTGGGAGAGACAGTACAGAGGAGCGAAGGTAAGCATGACTCCGTGGATCTCAACAGAAACCGTGCAAACGAGGAAGGTGAGGGGCAACATCTTTTAACCTGGAATTCTTTATCCCCAAGTCTCTATCAAAAACAAAGTGAATTTAAAATTCACCAAAACTGAGGCAAGATCAAAATGATGCCCGTTCAAATTCCGCAACGACATAAAGAAATGAAAAGCATTATAGAGATAGCCACATGAATTGATACATAATATTTTCTTATTGTTTTAATCATTTCAAAAGTGTAAGAATGTTAGCATTTCATGGAATTTGTAACCTGCAGAAAAATGCATCATCACATGGCAAAAAGATAGGAGAGGTGAAATGAAGCATACGATTGCTGAATATTAGACACCCCAAACACCAAACCCATTGCCGTGAACTATTACAACTCATAGTGACCCTACTTAAGGCTTCTGACACTATACATCTTTACAGAAACAGACTGTCTCATCTTTTTCCCTTAGAGGAGCTGGAGGGGGTGATCTGCCAACCTTCAGATTCCCAACTTAGCCCACAGTCATCTCAGCTTCACAGTCGATGGCACATAACCACTTGAAATGGACTATCTATTAATTTTAAAGCACATAGCATAAACTAACAATTTTTTTAAAGATTTCTCACTAATAAGCCAATAATTGACAAAGTACTATCCGACTGATTATGAAGATGACATAAAAAGGAGTTAGGAGATAAAAGAAACAAAGAACAGGTAGGACAACAGAAACTCATAGCAAATGACAGGTTCAAACCTAAGTTATCAAAAATCACATAAAATAGAAACAATTAACTTCCATTTAAAATAAAGACTGACAGATTATATTACAAAAACCCCAACACAATTCTGTGCTGCTTATAGGAAACTCACTTGAAATAAACAAGAATAGGTATATGTAATTTAAGCAGAATTTCCTGACAAGAACAGACTACTATGGAGACACAGGCAGTCTACCTCTGGATGACTAGCACCTGAAAACACAAGATAAAGAGAAATAGCTGCAAAAATCTAATGAGCAAAATGCAGAATGTGCAAAATATTAATCTAGGAAAATCACAACTGGTCAAGAAGGAAATAGAACACATAAAGAACAATATTCTAGGCATTAATGCACTGGAATGCACTAGTATTGATCATTTTGAATCAGAATCTCATATGATTTACTATGGCAGAAATAACACATTCAAGAGGAATGGTGTGGTGTTCATTGTCAAAGAGGACCTTACGGGCTGAGCCCCGGTGGCATAGTGGTTGTGCGCGGGACTGCGGCCCACTGGATGGAGGCTCAATTCCAGCAGCGGCTCCACAGGAGCAAAGGCTGGCCCTCCTACTCCCACCACCAGAGGGCAGTGATGCCCAAAAAACAAAGAAGACATTACAACATCCATCACAATGTACGATACTGTCTGTAATTGGATTTCCTTGAAGGCAGATAGACATAATTCTGTCAATTAGTTCCACTTTTGCTCTAGTTTATGCACCAACCACAAAAGCTAGTGGTGAAATTGAGATGATTCTAACCAATGACTTTATTCAGAAATTAGTCAGACATGTCATCAAGCGGTATCAATAACTACTGGTGAAGAAATGCAAAAGTTGGCGATAAAGAGGAAGGAACGGTAGTTGGGAAATATGGATGGTGATAGAAAAGATTGCATGATAGACTATCTCATGGAGGTAATTTATATTATATCTCAAGAAACTGATAGTGTAGCCGCTAAAGCTGAGGATGGATATACATAAACCTTAGATGTACAAATGGATTTTGAGCTTCTACCTAATCATAAGCCTGAATCTAAGAACAATTCGCTTTTATCGTATGGCCTTGCTCAATAGTTTCCCTCATGCAGTGACCACTGAAGAGGTGGGTGCTGTAGGAAAGTGGTGAAGAAATCAATCAATTATCAGAAATAGCATATGAGGCTTAAAAGGCTTAAAATGCAGCCACTGTCCATCCATCTGGCTGAGGGCCTTCCTCTCTTCCACCACCCCTCCACTTTACCAAACAGGATGTCCAGCCCCAGGCAGGGATGGAGCTCCCCTGACGACATGTCCAAAACATGTAAGACGAACTCTTGTCAGCCTCGAAAGAGCACCCTGGTCTTGTTGGAATATAGATGAGTTTGTTCTTTTAGCGGTCCATGGTATTTTCAATATTTCCTATAGCACAACACTTCACATGTATTTATTCTTCAAGAGTTTTCTTGATTCAATGTCCAACACTCACAGGCCTATGACTCAGTGGATAATACAATGGCGTGTGTCCAGTGCACCTTAGTCCTCAAAGAAACATCCTTGCTCTCAATACTCTAAACAGGTCTTTGAAGATGTACCTAAGGCAAACCATCTTTTGATCTCTCGACTGCTGCTTCCATGAACATTGATTGTGGATCCAAGGAGGGCAAAATCCTTGAAAACTTCACCTTTTCTCCATTTATGATGATGCTACCTATTGGTCAACTTGTGAGGATTTGGGTGTGCCTGACATTGAGTTTTAACTCACACTGGAGGCTACAATTTTGGATTTTCATCACAAATTGCTTCAAGTCCTCACTTTCAGCTCACAAAGTGGTGTCATCTGCATGTGGCAGGTTGTTAATAAACCTTCCTCCAATCTTGGTAACTCACTCTTCATCAGTTCACCTTCTCTGATGATTTGCTCAGCATACAAATTGAAAAATTCTGGTGACAGGATAAAACCCTAAGCACACCTTTCCTGACTTTAAACCATGTCATATTCCCTTTTTTTCTTTCCCCACAACTGCTTCTTGATTCACATACAAGTTCCTCATGAGAACAATGAAGTGTTCTGGAATTATGATTCTTTTCCAGGTTATTTATAGCTTGTTATTCTCCACACACTCAAATGTCTTCACATAGTCAATAAAATACAAGTAAACATTTTTCTGGGATTCTCTGTTTGGAGCCAAGATCCACGTGACATCAGCAATGATATTCTTTGTTCTACATTCTCTTCTGAATCCATTCTAAACTTCTGGCAGTTTCTTATTCAATGTGCTACTATAACCATTTTTGGGTGATCTTAAGTAAAATTTTATTTGTGTGAGGTATCAATGATACCTTTCTATAGTTTGAGAAGTCTGTTGCGTCACCTTTCTTTGGAATGGGCAAAAATATCTTCCAGTGAGTTGGCCAGTAGCTTTCTTCCAAATTTCCTGGCATAGACAGATGAGTGTTTCCAGTGTGGCAGGTTTCAGAAATATTTCAATGGGTATACCACCATCAATTCCTGGAGACTTGTTTTTGGCTAACACATTCAGTGCACCACCTGACTGTCAGTTTATCCTACTGTGGTGGTCTGTATGTTACTGTCATATTGGAAGTAATGTCACTGGTATTTCTTTTTATTATTTTTTATCAATTTATTGGGGGCTCTTACATCTCTTATCACCATCCATTGTGTCAAGCATATCTATACATATGTCACCATCATCATTTTCAAATTTTTTCTTTCTACTTGAGCCCTTGGTATCAACTCTTCCTGTCTCCTCCCTCCTTCATCCTCCCTCCCTCATGAAATAGTGATAATTTATCTTTTTTTTTTTCATGTCATACATGGTATGTCAAGTGCCAGCAAGGTCACCTAAAGGGAACAAGTTTCAGCAGAGCTTCCAGACTAAGAACAGACACCAAAAAAGGACTCAGGTCCCCACTTCAGAGGAAGAAGATGCTTAAAACCTTATGCAAAGTTTCAAAGCATTTTCAAATACTGAAAGCATAAACAAAAAAATAGAACATTGTCAGAGGTCCTGCTAGCACATGGGACTCATCAAGTCAGGGTAATAGAAATATGATGAAGAGGACATGATTTCTTGGAGGGCTGTCAATACAAGAGTTATTGATAATTAAATCCATGATCAGAGTGGGAGGATTGTATTAATGCTTAAATTCTAAGCACCTGGCTTCCAGAAGTTTGTGGATGACAATGAAAGCAGAGAATATCAGGGGGGAAAATTTACTTATGTTTTGTTGACTATGCAAAGTCTTTCACTATGTAGATCATGAACTATGTATGACATTGCTAAGAATGAAAATTCCAGAACACTTGAAACCCAGTCACATTGCTGATCTGAATGTGCTACTTTACAGCCTGTAGGACACTAGTTGAGCAGGCCCTCAAAAAGTTGAACCAGGCTTTGAACCAGTTCATTCTAATTTGATATCCCTTCTCTCCACTACTGAGAATCTGCCTTTATATTCCAAATTCTGTATATTGAGGTAGAAATGCAAATTATCATCAGGGGCTGATTGGGAAACAAACCAGTTTGAAGCCCTGAGTTAAATATAGAATCAAGAACAACTTTACTCTTAGGTTTGAACCCCAAATTAAGGAAAACATGAATGCCCACAGCAGTATATAAAAATGGAAACAACCCATACTTATGCTTTTCAACTGGTGAAATGGTGAGCAAATAGGGTACATCAACACAGAACATAGATTAATAGTTGCCAGGGCTGGAGAGGAGGGAGAACTGAGGAGTGGCTGCTAAAAGCTACAAGGTTTCTTTGGGGGGTGAAAATGGTCTAGAAGGGGTCCTCAAGTTTTTTAAACAAGGGGCCAGTTCACTGTCCCTCAGACCATTGGAGGACTGGAATATAGTTTTAAAAAAAAAAGCTATGAACAAATTCACTGCAGGCCTTGGGTGAATCGGCTGCTAAGAAGGACAGCACTGGTAGCAAAAACACCCAGTAGGCCAGATAAATGTCCTTGGTGGGCCTCATGCGGCCTGCGGCCCATAATTTGAGGACCCCTGGTCTAGAATATCAGCTTATGCTGATATTTGCACAACTTATGAATATACTAAAAAACACACAATTATATACTTTACAAGGATAACTATTAAGATATGTGAATTACAACTCAATTTTAAAGCAGTGTTTCCGGGAGGGGCCATGCATCTAATTTAATATGACATGATCTTTGTGACCTGGGAGCTGCAGTTTAAATGTTTTCTACTTCAATATGTCAGACCACAGACTTCAAACTGCTGACATTGCAGTTGACACATGACCACTAGCTCACCAGGTCTGTCTAGAGTTAATGTAGTTATTGTCAAATCACAAACATGATCCAGAAGGCTGATATGATACCGCCTGTCACATGCAAAATTGTCAAGAACTCCTGTGAAAAATTAAACATTTAAAAGACTCTTTCTTGGCTGATGTGTCCCAAAGATTCATCAAAAGTCGTCTTACAAGAGGGAGCAAAGGCAAGATGGTGCCCAGATAAACAGACCATACTGGGAGGTCCATGGTGATCAATGAGCCCGATGTCCAGGAGGAAGAATGGGAGGATTCTGGTACATAAAAAGAACCTCATGACAACCTGGAGTGCTTGCTCTGTCTGGGAGGTGACCTTCCCCCACATCTACCTTGCCCCAGAGTCCCAGAGATCTGCACCTTGACCCCAGGGATTTCCCAGCCCCTGCCAGTCATGCTTCTTCTGCATGCTGCTGTGGTCACCACCCACCCATTGTCCCCCACCCCCACCCCAAAGGCAGCATGTCTATCACGTCCTCCCATAAGATGCAACACCTACCGTTTCTCCAGCAGTACCTCTCCTGGCTCACTACTCAGAAGGTACATCCTTGGTTCAGAAGGCATTCTTCCCCTACATCTGGCCTTGCTCCTGAACCCAGAGGAATCAGCGACTTGGTCTCTGGGGCACCCAAGCCCATGCTGGCCACATTACCTCAGACGCCAATGCAGTCACCTCCTGACAATTAGTTCCCCTCAGCCTTATTACTGCACCCAGAGTTGCTCCCTTCACACTACCTCCAACAGCAAGCCTATGCATGCCAGCGTGGCACTCCTTGCCTGTGACAATGACAGCAGCTCCCATCGGTGGCCAGCACCTCCACCCTGTGAAGGCTTTCACCCGGCATCTGCAACAGCGCCAAGGGGGTTGTTCCTCCCTTTGCTCAGCACCAACTCCCATGGCAGTGAGGCCTCTGCCACCTTGTCTTTTATTAGGTGCCTTTTTTGGGGGGCTTCACTGCCCTGTGGTGGTCGTGGAAGCTACCCAGCCTTGCTCCTGGAGAGCTGCTGCTGAATTTGAACCACCAAGCCCGTGGGCCGCAGTCCTACACTCAACCACTATGTCACTGGGGCTCAGCCCTATTAGGTGCCTTTAAAAAAGAAAGAAAGAATGCAAATAGTGGCCTGATAACCCACCTGGGCCGAGGAGCATACATATAGTCACCAGCCTCACTCCAGTCTCTGAAATCCTTCATCGCCATTGGCCACTGAGTTACCATTGTACTCTAACTACATAGCAGTCTGTCCCACCATCCCATATTAGGCCACAGACAGCTCTCAAAAACACCCAGTAATACAGAGAAAGCGCAGGGCCCCTGGTCTCCAAAAGTGTCTTATAAACAACAACATACCACAACACTCCCAACAAGAAAACAAGAAAGACAAACCAGAACACTAGAGCTAATGACACTCATAAAAGAATCAGACATGGATCTGTCACAAAAAGAAAATTTCAGAAGGCTACTTGGAGTAATATAGGAGATGAGGAAAGCAACACAGAATATGGATAGAGGAGATGAAATCCACAGTAGAGGGGATGAAGTACACAATAGAGAGGATGAGGCCCATGAACCAAAGGAAAAACAGGAACTTTTGTGTAACAGAAGGTACACACAAAATCACGGATCTCATAAACATACTAGAGGTTGCTGAGAATTATATCAGTCATCTCTAAGACAATCAGGCAGGCTTCAGCAAATGAGAAAGACTGCCAAACAAAATAATAAAAGAAGTAGAAGAAAATCTGAGGTCACTGACTGATGCAATGAAGAGGACCAATATTCAAATAATTGGTGTACCAGAAAAAGAAACAATGAAGAAGCCGACAGCTAAATTAGCAAGGGGATTTCTGTAAGCAAACTTTCTCAGCTTAATGAATGAGAATCAGACACTTACACAGGAAGCAGAGAGGATACCAATTTGACTAACCCCCCGGAAGAACTCAGCAAGGTATATAAGAGTTAAATTACCCAACTTCAAGGAAGAATAGAAAATTTTAAAAGCAGCAAGAGAAAGGAAGATGGTCACATACAATGGTTCTCAAGTAAGGATATCCTCAGACTTATCAGCAGAAACCATGAAGAGGAGGAAAGAGTGGAATAATACCTTCCAAGAACTGAACGAAAAAAACTCACCTGTCCCCCAATCCTCTATCCTGTCATGTTATCTATTAAGATAGAAGGAGAGATAGGGCTCTTCCAAGACAAGGAAAGACTCAAAGAATATGCTGTAAGACACCCAACCCTGCAGAAGATTCTTGCTGATCCCTATGGTCAGAAGACCAACATCCACCAAGCACAAGCAGGAGACCACCATATAGCCCAACTCCATCCAGAAGCCAAAGTGCTGATAACAATTACCAAGATAATGTGGCGTCAAGGGAAAAGAAGAATGAAGCTCCTCACACAAACATACCACACTGATATGAAGGGAGATAGAAAAACATCCAACACAAAAGTCATAAGATGACAGCAATGAATCCACAGATTGTGAGAACTCTAAATGTCAATGGTATCAATACATACACTAAAATACAAAGGCTAGCAGACTGGCTCGGAAAAAAAACTTAATCAGTTACCTGAAAGAGACACATCTTAAACACATAGATAAAAAATAGACTAAGAACAAAATGCTGGCAGAAAATATACCAGGCAAATGGCCACTTAAAAAAAAAACAGGAAATGGCCACTTAAAAAAAAACAGGGGTTTCAATTGTAATCCCTCCCCCCAAAATTAACCTCAAGGTTCAAACCATAAAAAGAGATAAGGAGGAGCACTATATAATGTTCAAAGGATCAGTAAACCAGGAACCAGTAAGCATAATAAATATATACGCATCTAATGAGAGACCTGTGAAATTCATCAAAAGATGAAAAAGGAATCACACATGCACACACACACACACACACACACAAAGAAACCATAGATTCAACAATCATAGTAGGCTAATTTTAATAAACTGCTATAAGAGAAAGAGTACTGATAAGGATGCTTAGCAAGGAGGCTACAGTGTTAAATACTACAATTAGGCAACTGGATCTGGTAAGACATATATGAAGCTTTCTATTCAAATGCAAAAAAAAAGATTCACATTTTTTTCAAGCGCTCATGACTCATTTTTGAAAACAGACCACAGGCTGGAACACAAGTTGAGCATGAGTAAATTATAACACAGACACTACTCAGACATCCTTCTCAGATCACCATGCCATAAAGTTGATGACTAATAAAAGATGACAAGAAAAACAAGGACAAGCAATTGGGGGATGAGTAACAATCTGATGTGACATGAATGGTACTGGCTCAGATTAGAGAGAAGTTTAGGAAGGGAACGTTCTAGAAACAGAATGAGAATACAACATATCAAACTTGTGGAGACTGGGAAAGCAGTTATCAGAAGTAGCTTGATAGCAATGAGTGCATACATGACAAAGGAAGATACACTATCACAAAATCCCCAGCAACTAGGACAGTCTACAGAACCTCTCTGATAGCAAAAGAAAAAACAATCAGGGCAGAGTTAAACCAGTGGGAAGACAATAGAACGATGCAAAAGATTAATGCAGCAAAAAAACTGGTTCTTTGAAAGGATACACAGAGTTGACAGACTGCTGGCAAACCTAACCAAGGAGAGGAATAAGCAAATGTCAATAACCAGGAGTTGGAGTGAAACAGGGGAAATCACAAAAGTTCAAAATGCGATTGAAGGGATAATCACAAAGTACTATGAAAGTCTGTATTCTAATGAATCCAACAATGTGGAAGACATGGAAAAATACTTGAAAAAAGACATGAATTAAGACACCCAAGACAATAGGAATAGAAGGAAAATTTCTCAAACTAATACAAGCTATTTATGAAAAGCCAACAGCCAACATCATAGTCAATGGAAAAAGGATGAAAACAATCCAATTGAAAAAGGGGACTATTTCTAATCAATATCATACTGGAGGTCCTAGCTAACAACATAATACAGCAGAAGGACATTAACAATATCCAACTGCATGAAGAGGAGATGAAACTATATTTGCAGAATACATGATTCTGTACATTGAAAATCCCTAAAGTTCCACAACAGGAGTACTGGCAGTGATAGAAGAATATGAAAGAGTGGCAGAATACTATATCGATAAACAGAAGTTTAATGGTTTACTATATATAACAGACAAGACCATGGAAGAGGAGATCAAGAAGCCAGTGCCATTCGCAATAGCCAAGAACAAACTGAAATATCTAGGAAAGTATTTAACAACAACAACAACAACAAGAAAAATCCCAAAAGATTCATATAAGGAAAACTATGAGACCCTGCTACAGGAAGCTAAAAGTGGTCCCCATATATGGAGGAATATTCCATGCTCATGGATTGGAAGACCCAACATAGTAAAGAAATCTAACACTATCCTGATTCAAATACCAACAATCTTCTTCAAAGAATTGGAAAAACTGACCACCAATTTCATATAGAGAGGAAAGAAGACCAGAATTAGCAGAGAACTCCTCAAGAAGGACACAGTTTGAGAGGTTACTTTACCTGACTTTAACACCTACTATGCAGCCATGCTGGTCAAGGCAGTGTGGTACTAAGATAATGACAGACCCTCAGACCAATGGAAAAGCACAAAAAATCCAGAAATAAAGCCATCAACATATAGAAAATTTAGTTTTGACAAGGATCCACCCCAAAGACATCAAATGGGAGGCAGATGCCCTATTTAACAAGTGATGATGAACACAATGAATACCCACATACAGGAAAATGAAATGTTTGTCTAATCCCACTCATGAGAATAACCTCAAGGTGAATCATAATTTGAAGTATAACCCCAAATCACCAGGACCATAAAGAAAGGAATTGGGACAAACCTAAGAACCTTTGCCCAGGGAATCCATAGGCAAACTGTAATAGGGAAGGGTACACACACAGGTGAACCTGAAATCAGCAAGTGGGGTCTACTAAGGATAGAACACCTGTGTGCATCAAAAGATTTCAGCGAATGGGTAACACGGCAATCCACTGACTGGGAGAGGATTTTTAATAATGACACAACAGATAAAGGGCTTATTACTAAAATCTACGATAGCTTCATGGCCTGCAAAAGGGAGAGAGCAGTTAACCCCGAGGAAGTGGGCAAAAGAACTGAAAAGAAACTTCACTAGGGAGGAGACCCACATGGTCAATAAACAAATGAGAAAATGCTCCTAATCATTAGTTATCAGAGAGATGTAAATTAAAACAACCATGAGATAACATCTAACACCCTTGAGCTTAGTCCATATCAGAAAATCAGAGAGCAGCAAATGTTGGAGGAGATATGACAAAACAGGAACTCTCTTCACCTGCTGTAAATATATAAAACCTCTGTGGAAAGTGATCTGGTGATAATGAGAACAAATGGAAATTGATCTACCTAATGATTTAGCTATCCCTCTACTGGGTATATATGCAAAAGAGGTAAGAAATAGACCAAAACCAGTCACCTTTGCTCCAATGTTTATAGCAGCATGATTCTCAACCACAAAGAGTTGGAAATAATCTAAATTTCCAACAATAGATGAGAGGATAAGTGACCTCTGACACATGCACACAATGGAGAACTACGTATCACTAAAAAGCACTAATGATAACATGAAACACATAGCTTCATGGGAAGAGTTGGAGGAAATTATGATAAACAAAGTTAAGCCAATCACAAAAGGCCAAGTACAACATGAGTCCTCTAAGGTAAGTATAACCAGCACAGTAGGTATAGAAGGAGAGCATTGAGGTAAAGGCATCTGGGTGGAGGTCAGACCAAACCTAAGAAGGTACATGTTAATCCAACACAAAGTAGGGGAAAGGGAGACTGAGATGATGCTATGTGAGGAGTAGGACAGTAACCCACCCAGGGGGAGAATATTGGTCATGTCTCCACAGAATTGAGAGTGTGCATACATAATACACCATGGTGCACCAAACCACGAGGGCAATGTAAGCATGTGGATGAATGCATGAGAAGATTGAGTTACAGGGCTGGTCCCAACCAGAGCCAAACTGAGCCCCTCCCTAGAAGTACATGCAACAGACAGCAACACCAAACCTAAAGGTTGGGGTGAGGGGCTGACATATCACACCCACACGGAAGCAAACTAAAAAGGAAAATGAGAAAGAGATGGTCGGTCTAAACCCCATATTGGCACAATAAGCATGGAGGATGACACGCCCCGCATGAAACTGATAAGGCACAGAGAGGATGGGCCAAAAACAGATCATGACATTTGTCCACTTCCTGGAGCACACTGTGGCAGAGGACACTACTGGGTCACATGGCAGCGAGGTAGGGCAGTCTGAACCCCCTGCAGCAGGACAAACTAAGAAGGGAACATAATAGTTCAGCAACTGAAACAAAGCAAAGTCACAAAGCCCCTAAAGGAAGACTCCTCAAAATAGACTTCACGCTAGAATGAGCAGCTTCCAGAATTCCTCCAGGACCAGTGGGTACATAGTCACAAAGGTCAACAAAGAGACCTAGAATTATGTATGTTTTCTCTCTTTTTGCCTTTTCTTTCTTCAATCTCTTGTTTTCTTTTTCTTGGTCTATGTCACTGTTGGTTTCCTACTTATATAAGACAGACATGGGAAGCAAGCTGGGGAAGAAAGCATTGGGACTGATAGTCCTGTAGGGACTTGGGGGAGAAGAGAGTGGGAGAAGGGAGTGGTGAGCAAGTAACGCCATAGACAGGGGAACAACTATGGAATTAAAATCGACAAGGAGGATGTAGAGATCCTGGGGGTGTGGGAGCAGCAACAATCTAGCTGAGAGGAAGTACTAAGAGGCAGAAGTAGGGGAAACATGATGGTGGGGCAGGAGAAAAAGTAAAAGGAAACAGGAAGTATATAGGAAGCAAAATTATGGATAGAGGTATAAACAAAGGTGCATTAATACATAAAAAATAGAGGTATTAAATCTGAGGGGCCAGCCCCAATCCCAACTGTGTGGACAGCCCCACCATGCAACAGAAGAATTCACTTCAAAGGACAGCACTCAAGCTAAATCCCAGGGAGAAGGACACGTCTAATGAGCACACAGGAGCAGATGAAGGGGGAGGTAGAGAGTGGAAAGCATGCTGGCCCACCAAGTCATAAGTATGATATTCCTGCTCAGAAAAGCCAATGCACAAAGAGGACCATAGGGTCAGTCCCACTACAAGACATGATGTCCCTCACTGGCCCATAGCACTATGAGGGAACAATACTGGACATAGTGCAGGAATTGTGCCTGGTTTGACCTCACCACATTGAGGCAAAAACTAAAGGTGTGCAACAGAACAGCAAAGGCAATAGGGCAATGAAGTCCCCAGGGAATACAAAAGATAGATGTTGAGGCCAGGGCATTGTACCCCATTAATTCAACCAGAAAACACTCCTAAAGGTCAACAAATGAACCTTGAACTATTTACAGGTTTTTCCTTTTTTTATCATTGGTTTTTGTTGTTTTGTTTTCTTTTGTTGCTTTGTCTTGCTGTCTTGTTTTTTTCGTGTGCATATTATTATCTCTGCAGGTCTATCTAGATAAGATAGGTGGGAGAAAGGATCTGGAGGAGTATACAATGGGACTGATGGTTCCCAGGGGGACATGGTAGAGTAGGAGACAGGAGAAAGAGAGTGTTAACAAACTCAGGGACATGAGAACAACAAGTGGTCCAAAATCGATGGCAAAGAGGATGTAAGGAGGCTGGGTGGGACTTGATCAAGGACAATATAACCAAGAGGAATTACTGAAACCCAAATGAAAGCTGAACATGATAGTGGGACAAGAGGAAAGTAAAAGAAAATAGAGGCAAGAACTAGGAGGCAAAGAGTATTTATAGAGGTCTAAATACAGGCATGGACATAGGTAAATATATCTATATATGACTATGGGAAATTGATCTATGTGTATATATATTTATAGGCTTAGTATTAAGGTAGCAGATGGACATTGGGCCTCTACTCAAGTACTCCCTCAGTGCAAGAACACCCTGTTCTATTAAACTGGCATTCCATGATGCTCACCCTCCTGACACAATCACTGAAGACAAAGCAGGTGCATAAACAAATGTGGTGAAGAGAGCTTATGGTGCCCAGCTATCAAAATATATAGCATCCGGGGTCTTAAAGGTTTAAAGATGCTCAAGCAGCTGAGAAGCAACAGAGCCCACATGGAAGAAGTACACCTGCCTGTGTGATCACGAGGTGTCAAAGGTGTCAGGCATCAAAAAACAAAAAATCATCATTGCAAATGAGACCCAAAGCCCATCTGTAGGCAACTGGAAGGGTCGCAGGGAGGAGACAAGCCAGTCAGGGTGCAGTATAGTAATGATGAAACTAGACAATTTTTCTCTAGTTCTTTAATGCTTCCTCCTCCCCCACTCTCATGATCCCAATTCTAACTTACAAATTCAGCTAGACCAGAGGATGTACACTGATACAGATTAGAGCTGGAAACACAGGGAATCCAAGACAGATGAACCTCTCAGAACCAATAATGAGAATGGCAATACCAGGAGGGGTAGGGGAAGGTAGGGAGAAAGGGGGAACAGATCACAATGATCTATATATAACTCACTCCCTGCAGGATGGACAGCTGAAAAGTGGGTAAAGAGAGTCATCAGAGAGTGCAAGACATGAAACAAATAATAATTTATAGATTATCAAGTCTTGTGAGGGAAAGAGAGTGAGGAAAGGAAGGGACAAAAATGAGGAACTGATACCAAGGCCTGAAGTAGAAAGCAAATGTTTTGAGAATGATGATGGCAACAAATGTCCAAATGTGCTTGACAACAATGAATGGCTATATGGATTGTGATAAGAGTTGTATGAGCCCCCAATAAAATTACTTAAAAAAACAGAGATATTGACCTATGTACATATATTTATATGGCAATACACTAAATTAGCAGATGGACTTTGGGCCTCTGCGCATACCCTCCATCAATACAAGAACACTTCATTCTAAGAAACTGGCATTCTGTGATGCTCAGCCTCCAGGCACAAGCACTGAAGACAAAATGGGTGCATAAGAAAATATGGTGAAGAAAGCAGATGGTGTTCGGCTATTAAAAGATATAGTGTCTGGGGTCTTAAAAGCTTGAAATTATCCAAGTGCCCATCCAGCAGAGAAGCAACCAAACCCACAGGAGAGAAGCACACCAGCTGATGTGATCATGAGGTGTTATCCGGACCAGGTAACAAGCATCATAAGACCCATAACCAACAAGCATACACGAACATATGTAGGGGGTCAGAGCAGAGACCCAAAGCCCATCTCTAGAAAGCGGATCATCCCCCCACAGAGGGGTCACAGAGAAAGGATGAGTCAATCAGAGCACAATAAAGCACTGATTAAATACACAGTCTTCCTCTGGTTCCTTGAGGCTTCCTCACCTCGATCGTGACCCCACTGCTGCTGCCTACTTCAGACTGGACTGGAGCATGTACACAAGTATAGAGAAGAGATACGAGTTCAGGATACATGGATTCCAGGAACAGGAATGGACACAATGGGTATAGAACTCAGCTGCCAAGATGTGGCAGTCTTCTTCTATAAAGAATTACCGCCTTGGGATCTCTATTCTATAAGATCACTATGCGTCAGACTCATTGACTGGGCTTTTTCTTTTTTCCCCCTTTGTCTGCTTCCACTCCCCGCCCCCTTCTTTAACATGAATTTTTTTTTTCAGCAAATAAGCATAGACCATCATCAAGTATACTGAACAAGTGTATGAGTCACTTACTTAGAGTGTCGCTTCTGGCTAAGAAAACAGGACTTGAAGCAAGACGGGCTAGGGTTCAAATCCTAGCTCTGTAATTCAGTGGATATATTATCTTATGGAGACTTTTCACTCACAGTTCCTATCTCATAAGGTTATTGTGAGAGAATTAAATGATAAAACACACAAGAGGTGGTTAGCACACTAAATGTTTAACAAATATCAGTCATTATTATTTATAATAATTAAATTCAGGCTGGACTATCTTTTGTTTCATTTGTATTATACACAGAATTATTCTTCTTTTTAGCTAGTTGCATTGAATCAGTTAACAAGCTACTTCCATCTGAGGCATGCCTACCATGGTCCCCGAACCACCCTGAACTCTGGGAACTCCTTTCAACAAAGTGAGTTACTACCAGAATTTTCTCATTAAGATTTATTTATTTACCTGAGACAAATGAAAATGTATGTCTTGCCAGAGTGCAGCATAGCACCGACAGAGGACCAAAATTCCTTTAATTCTTTTATGCTCCTCATCCCCACTATCATGATTCCAATTCTACCTTACAAATCCAGGTAGGCCATAGCATGTACACTGGTACAGGGAAGAGCATTTCCCTGTACACACAGAATCCAGGACAGCTAAATCACTCAGGAACAGTAATGGATGCAGCAATATCAAGAGGGTAGGGGGAAGATGTGGGGAGAAATGTGAAAACAGGGAGCTGACTGTAATGATCAACACAACAGATCATGGGAAAAGAGAGACAGTGGACCATACAAGATATGAAAATAATAATAATTTATAATTTATTGGGAGTCCACAAGGGTGGGAGGGTGGAGAAAGGAGGGGAAAAATGAGCTGATACCACGGGCTCAAGCAAAACAAAAGTGCTTTGAAAATAATGATGGCAACATATTTACAAATGCATTTGATACAATTGCTGTATGGATTATTACAAGAGCTGTAAGAGACCCCCCAAAAATGATTTATTGATAAAAAAATTAAATGTATGTCTTGACAAAGGAATGTCATTTTCATAGCAGTTTTGTTCATAGTAAGCAATACATTGGAATTGGAAGCAATACAAACCTTCATCAACAGGGGAATGGGTAAGCAATGCATAGTATATTTGCTCAAAGAAAATGTAGTATATTCACACAGTAATTTAAAGCACTCAGAAACATGCCACAACATAAATTTTTAAAATATGCTGAATCAGAGAAGCCAGACACAAAAGAGGATGTGCTATAAGATTTTGTTCACTTTAAATCCTCAAACACAAAACTCACTACCATGGAGTCAGTCCCCACTCACAGCATCCCCAGAGGAGAGCAGCATCTGCAGGCTTCCAAGACTGCACCTCTTTACAGGAGTAGAAAGTCTTGTCTTTCTCCTCCCAGAGACGGTGGTGGTTTCAAACTGACCTTGCAGTTACCAGCCCAATGGGCAAACCACTATCTCACAACCTCCTTATTTTATATCCTGGAAGAAGCAAAATAATTGAAAATTACAGAACTAATCAGTGATTATCTGGGGCTTGGGGTCAGGGATGGGTGAGTGGAGATTGACTGGAATGAGGCCTTTTTAGGAAGAAGAAAATACTCTATGTTTTGATTATAGAGGTTATAAGAATATGCATCTTAAAAAAAGAATATGCATCTTAACTCATCTAACTATTGACTTGCAATGGGAGCTTTATCATGTGTAGATTATGCTTCAAGAGTTGATTTTTTTAAGCCCAAGGGGGAAAATCTGATGTATGATTCTAATATACACACTCATATATACTCATAAATATATATCAACAGATTATTCAGAATATAGATCTCTCTATATACACAAGAATGAATCAAAAGATATTGCTACTAGGCTTCCAGTTCATATGTGCACAGGTTTACTACAAACAAAATATGTTTCAATACTTTGGTAGATACACACCATGGAATACAATGCAAAAATAAAGAATGACAATGAATCTCTAAGACTCCTCATAACATGGATGAAACTGGAGGACATTATGCCGAGTGAATTAAGTCAATCACAAAAGGACAAATATTATGTGAGACTATTTTTATACAACAGTCAAGAAATGCTTTCACATTAAAAGAAACGTGCTTTGTTGGATATCAGGGGCTCAAGGGAAAAAGAAAGACAAGCCGTGGAGCAGAGACAGACAAGTGTTAACTTGGGTAAAGTGTAAGGCAATATACAAGAATTGGGGGAAAAAAAGAATGGAGGCATGGGAAGATATTGAGAGATTTCTAAGAGTGAGAGACAACAGAGGCAAATCCTGCTGCATACACAATCCTGCAACAGTGGTGTTCTGTGAATAGACACATGAGCTCAACAGATGCGGGAGTGTGGGTATATCCATAATATTTATAGGCTTGACAGTGGATATTTGTATATGTGTTTTATCTTCACTGCAATATATTCATGAATGTGGTAGAACATAGATAGGACAAAGTTATGAAAACTTTCTAGGCATAATCAAACACCTTAAGGGAATGAGTTGCTAGACCTGTGAGATCTGGATCACATCTTGGGAAACAACAAGGTCAAGTGGAATAACAAAATAAAGATAATACTGTGCTTTTTAATTGGGGGAGTATCAACTAGATCTTAAAAATACATGAGTAGTCATCTAAGGTACACCTATTGGTCTCTCCCTCTTCAGAGGAAAGAAAAATGATGAAAATTTTAAAAACATATGGAAATAATTAGTCCAATGGACTAATGGACCATACAAACATCTGTCTCCAGAGCTCTGAGACCAGAAGAACTAGATGGTGCCTAGCTACCAATATCAGCTGCTCTTCTATAGATCACATAATAAGGTTCTGGATAGTGTGAGAGAAAAAGATGAAACAAAACTGAAAATCATGTAAGAGACCAGGCTGCCTGGTCATTTAAAGAATGGTAGGGGGCTGAGCCCCGGTGGCATAGTGATTGTGCATGGGACTGCAGCCCACTGGGATGGAGGTTCAATTCCAGCTCCACAGGAGCAAAGACTGGGCCTCCTACTCCCACCACCAGAGGGCAGTGATGCCCACCCCCAAAGAAAAAGAATGGTAGGTTCCTAGTGCAATGATCTTCAGTCACCATCCATGATTTACAGAGGAAGGAACTTTAGATCTAGAGAGTTGGGAAGAATTTGGTACAAATTCACAAGAAGTGCACAGGGAGGGGGAGAATATCCTTGTTGAGACATGATTTCTATGATCTCAAGTTAAGATGGTTTTAGAACTTTGCCGATTGAAGAAGAGAAAGAGGATCATCAGTCTGGTGAGAAGTCTTATGTGAGCTAGCCATAAGAAATCTAGAAAAGCAAACAAAAGTCTCTTTAAATGAGTATGAATTAGGTGATGAAACTTTGAAAAAAAACCCAAAACTTAAGAATCAGGAACTGATTTAGACCTCCACTTTGGAACAAAACCTCATAGCCAAGTCTCTTCAGCCCTGGGGGACTGCAGCCTCTGGAAGCTTAAGGGTGTTGGGACCTTAAAGGCAGGTTGTTTTGATAAAAAAAACAACAACACAGATGCTAAACAAAGCCACAAAAAAAACCTTTTCTTTCAAAAAGTAGAGACAGGGATAGTAGAAAAAGAGAGGTCTGGAAATCAGACCAAAGGGAGATTGTTTTATTGTGGAAAGATCAGACATTTTTAAAACAGTGTCAGCAATGCCCTGTGGCAAGGGGCTGATCTGGAACCAACTTATGAGAAGCCCGGTCTAAGTTGCCATCAACGTAACTAGCCAACAAAAGGTTCAAGAATGCAACTGAAGCTCAGCAGCCTCTGCCAGAAAGAACAGTAGAATCTCTATTAGGGGAATTTAGCCTCAACACTCAAGTATTCAAACTGTTAATGGAGTTGTTGGTCAAGATTATGAAGGTGAACTTAAAATCATAATTAAGAGAAATCATTTGGGCTTCTGACATTCCACTGGATTTCTTAAACACCACTTGGGAAAGAGTTTCTGAGGAATCAGACTGCATATAGGTCATGGAGTATTTAGGGACACTATTATGACTAAGCAAGATACACACACACACACACGGAATTACAAAGTGGGGAAGAAAGGTTTTCAGGACTTTTAGATTCCAGGACTGATGTCACTGTCATGAGCCATCAACAATAGCCTAAGGTGCATCCATTATTTTCAATGTGGCCTCCAGACTCCAACATGGAGGGAATAGAAGTTAACCTGGAGAAAGCATGGCAAAGTGAAAAGGTCATAAAAGTATACAGCAGCTGCCTAGAGTTATGCTCATTTCTTCTGATTTCAACATAATAAAAAGCTAGGATATAAGGGGAGAGGCCTCAGAAAAAAATGAACACAAAGAACCTCCTGCAAGCAAGGGTATGTTGGGAAGATATAACTGTACAGATTAGAAAAGTCCATCTTTTAATTGGGATTGTTGTTGTTAGCCCCACACCCATTAAACTATCTTGGAAATCCAATGACCTGATATGGGTGGAGGAGTGGTCCCTTATTAAAGAGAAATTGTAGGTTTTACATGAGTTAGTTCAAGAGCTGGAAAAAGGTTGTATGGAAGAAACGCTTCACTCTTGGAATTCCCCTGTGTTTTGTAATTGAGAATAAACCTGGTAATCGTCATATGCTTATAGATTGAAGAGCCATTAATTAGCTTAAACAGCCTGTGGGGACCCTCCAACCAGGCTCCCCTTCACCTAGTATGATCCCCAAAGGGTGGTCTTTAATAGCCATAGATTTGAAAGATTATTTTATCCACTTAGATCCTGTTCACTGTGGCAAATTCAATTTCATGGTTTCTGAGCTAAAGAATAGGGCCCCAACTAAAAGATTTCAAGATTTCAACAAAGAAAAAAAAAAGAACTTTAGCTCAGGGCAGGGTGAATAGTGCCACAATGTGCTAGAACTAGTCAGGGAGCATTTTTCCAAGGTGTACATCATCCACTACATGAATGATATCTTAATAGCAGCACCTAATATTGAAATGCTGCTATACTCTTATATCCACACTAAAGAGGCCCTATCTCAGGCAGGATTAGTAATTGCTCCTGACAAAATCCAACCAGCCCACAAGCTTACTTAGGAACAGTTGTGGATTGAGCTTCAGTTAGGTCACAGAAAATTGAAATTAGAAGGAAAATAATCCAAAAACCTTAAATGATTTTGAAAAGCTACGAGGAGATATAACTTGTATAAGACCTTTGCTGGGGATCTCCGTGAAAGAGTTCAAACCCTTGTTTAACATGTTAAAAAGGGACTCACAGCTAAGTAGTCCCAGAGAGTTCATTCCTGAGGGATACCATGAATTATAGCTTGTTAGAAGAAAGCATGGGTTAGGGTTAGGGTTAGGGGAAGAAAGAAGAAGAAGAAGGAGAAGGAGAAGGAGAAGAAGAAGAGGAAGAGGAAGAGGAAGAGGAGGAGGAAGAAGAAGAAGAAGAAAAAAAGAAGAAGAAGAAGAAGAAAGCATCAGCCAGGGGAAATTTTTCCGAGATATTTCAGATAAACGTATTCATCTTGCCATTTTCCACATACCTATCACCCCCACTGCCACATTAGGTCAGGAAGATGAACCTCTAGAGCTGTGATTCTCAACCTTTCTAATCCAGGACCCTTTCCTACAGTTCCTCATGCTATCCCCTTGCATGACTGCCTCTGGTTCTATGTCCGTGTTCCACATGAACTCAATGGAGCGCTCTGGAATCCCCATTCTTCTCAAGGTTATTTCTAGTTTGTTATTGTCCATATGGTGTAATAAAACACAAGTAAACATCTTTCTTGCATGCTCTGCTTTGAGCCAAGTTTCATCTGACATCAGCAATAATATCCTTTGTTCCACATCCTTTTCTAAATTCATCCCGAAACTCTGGCTGCTCCCTGTCAATGTGCTGCAGCACCATTATTGGGGGTCGTCAGGAAAATTTTACTTGCATGTGACATTAATGATATCATTCTATAATAGGCACATTCTGTTGGGTCATCTTTCTTTGGGATGGGTACAAATATTGATCTCTTTCAGTCACTTGACCATGCAGCATTCAATATTCTTAATATCACTAAATATGATTTAAAAATATCATAAGATCAGGAAGCATACAAAGCAATAGAATTTAATCATTTGAGTAAATAAGTTTTCATTAATTATGGGGTAGATATGTGCCATTGCAGAATAGATTTTAAAAATAATTTTACATAAGTAAATATGTATAGACCAAAAATATTTAAATGGGGTCACTTTATTCTAAAATATACCAAACAATGATAATAGAAGCTATACTCCAAGGATCACATGAAAACGAAGTACTTTGGTTGTCCAATAAATATGAGGGTGTTTCTCATGAGGTGAGAGTACCATATGTCCTACTACTTGTCTGTCAGTTTGTCATGCTGTGTGCTGCTGTGATGTCTCTTCACCTGTCTTTCAAACACCAATAGGGTCACACAAGGTAAACAGCTTTCAACTGAGCTTCTAGAATAAGAACAGACTACAAAGAAGGAAAAGACTATCCATTTCTGGAAGATTAGCCATGGAAAGTTTATGAAAAACAGCAAAACATTTTCTGATATACCACCAGAAGATGAGAGCCCTTCTGGTCAGATGGCACTCGAAAGGCAGCATTCCCAAAATAGAGTCACCCATACTGCTCTGAGGGAATTAAAGATTTCAGGACCTTCTTTTTCTGATACAGCATGATGAAAAATAGGAAGGAACAGCTGCAAACATCTATTAATAATAAGAATGGGAATGCACCATGTATAAATGTAAGAGGATTACAAGTCATTAAATATGAAGAACACATAAAGACCAATATTCTAGCCATTAGTGATCTGACATGAACTGGTATGGGACATTTTGAACAATCACATGGTTTACTATACCACAAGAGGCAAAATTAAGAGTAGTGCTGTTACACAGCTTCAAAAAGATCTATCTTAAAGTAAAACATTATCATTGATTGGATAATAGCTATATGTCTACCAGGATATCTAGTTAATAGCGACGTTATTCAAATTTACACACCACCCACTAAATCTAGTTTTGAAAAAATTGAATTCTATCAACTGTTTCAGTCTGAAGTTAATGAAGTATGCCATCAAGATAAATCGATAATTATTGGTGATTAGAATGCAATAGTTGGAAACAAAGAAGCATGACCGGCAGGTGGAAAATATGGTCTTGGTGATAGAAACAAAGCTGGAAATAGCATGATACAATTATGCAAGATCAATGACTTCCTTGTTGCAAATACCTTTTTTTCTCAACAACATAATTGGCTGTTGTGCCCATAGACCTCCCCAGATGTTGTATACAGCAGTTCAATAGACTTTATGGAGCAAGTAAAGGAACCCACACAGTGCGGTGGTGTCATGTTGGGCTGCTAAATGAGAGGAGAATCGTTTGAAACCACCAACCCCTTTCAGGGGAAAGATAAGGCTTTCTACTCCCACAAAAAGCCACTGTCTCAGAAATGCACAGGGGCAGTTCTACTCTGTTCTACAGGCTCATCATGTGTCTCAATGACAGTGGAGGAGTTTCTTCTTTTTTATGGGACTAGGAAATGGAAAAGCTTAATATCAGCAGCCAAAATGAGGTCAGGGACTGGATGATTGTGGAACAAATCATACATTGCTCATATGTAAGTTCAGGTTGAAGATGAAGAAGATTAAAGAAAGTTCACAAGAGCCAAAATAGAACCTGGAATATGTCATACCTGAATTTTAAGAACATATCAACAGTGATGAGGAAAGATTTGAGAGAAACTAATGAGAGAAGATTTGATCACATTGAGAATATCGCACACTAAGAAAGCAAAAGGTCATCATGAAGACATTCTATAGGGGAAAAATAGAACAAAGTGGTGTCGACAGAGACTCTGAACCTTGCTCTTGAATGTGGTATAGGTAAAGCAAATGGTGAAGCAAAAGAACCGAACAAACCATTGCTGAGGGCAGCTCAAAAAGACAAAGTATGATAATAAAATCTGCCAAGTGTTGGGGTCAGAAAATAAAAAAGGAGGAACATATTCAGCATATCTTTTTTTTTTTTTTTTTTAGGCATCACTGCCCTGGTGGTGGGAGTAGGAGGCTCAGCCTTTGCTCCTGTGAGCGGGAATTGAACCTCCGTCCCAGTGGGTTGCAGTCCCGCGCACAACCACTATGCCACCGGGGCTCAGCTACATTCAGCATATCTTAATTTGAAAGAATTGAGGAAAAATTTGAAGGAAAAAATGCAGGGCTCAAGTTTAACTACTGAAGGATTCCATAGGCAAAATAATGTTTGCAGGAAACATCAAAAAAAGATGAAAACAATACACAGAAACATTGTACCAAAAAGAACTGATCGACAGTCAACCATGTTAAGAAGTGTAGTAGTCACCTAATCTGGTGTCAATTTAAGGATTAAGAGTGTATGGGTGGAGTCTAGCCTATCAACCAATGAGATCTCTATGTGAGCATGACTTTCTCCTGAGAATTCTGGGAAATCTGGCTGTATTTCCCCCTTGGAAGTGCAAGACTCACTCCTCAGTCCCTTGGAGATGCCCTACTGACAAGATACAAGGCTGACTCCCTGAGAGACATAGCAACTGACAAGACACAGGGCAGCATGCTGACAGACCCTGAGCCCTGGAAACTGAAGGAGCCACGAGGAGACCCCTGCCAGCATTGAGATGCTTCTACAGCCCCTGGATACACAAAACTCTGCACCCGGTGCCCTGTGATTATCCTGGTGTCATTGCATGTGTTTTGTGAGTCTGAAGAGAACTTTATAGACTGCAATCGGACATATGGGCTAATATCGGATTTATGACCTTGGACTGGACTGGGTTGGAATGTTTTTTTCAATGTTCAACTGCTCTGGTACATAAACCTCTTCCTTATATACATATGTGTGTCTATGAATTTGTTTCTCTAGTCTATCTGGAGGTATCATGATCAAGAGCCTATAATTCTAAAAGAAGTCCAAGCTGCACTGAAAATCAAAAACCACCCTCCAGGAATTGTAGCGTGTAGATTAGCATGTTTCAATAAGATGATGAGGCACTGGTCATACTCACGTGTCTATGCCAAGAAATCCAGAAGATAGCTCTCTGGCTAACCAACTGGAAGAGATCTATATTTGTGCTCATTGCAGAGAGAGATTATCATAACTAGATATGATTAAACACTACTAATAGCACATGTGTGGCAGTCACCTCAGCTGGTTGACACCAGATGGTGGATTGAAAGTATAGGGGTGGAGTCTAGCCTGGAGATCTCTGCGTGGACAGGGCCTTCTCCTGAGAATTCTGGGAAATGTGGTCCTTCCTTCTTGGAGGCAGAGACACTGTCTCTCTCACTTCACTCCCTTGGAGACTCTCTACTGACAACTCTCACTCCCTGAGAGGCTCAACTGACAAGGCTGCCTCCCGGTGAGACATCCCTGAGGAGAAGAGATACAGACCTACCCTGATGCAGCCAGAAACCTGCACCTGGAGAAACCAGGGGAAGCCTCCTGCCTGCGCTGAGATGCTGACACCACCACTGGATGCAAAGACTTTCTACCCGCTGGCTTGTGATCATTCTGCATTTGGCAGCACTGCGTGTGTTTCATGAGTCTGAAAAGGACTTTGTAGATTTCTGTAGGACATACGGTATAATATCGGACTCCTGAACTTGATCTGAATTGGTCTGGAATGTTTTCTTACTGTATAATTATCCTGTATATAAACCTCTCCCCTTTATACATGTGTTTATGAATTTTGTGTCTCTAGTCTATCCAGACTAGCACAACATGCAACTAAAATTTTGCTTAAAAAGCATCCAAAAACAGTTGTGGCAATTTGGCGGAGAGCTGCAAGAAATTCCAGTCAGGTTCAGAAGAAGATGTGGAACGGGGGATGGATATTGTTGCCGACACCAAACAGATCTTGACTGAAAGGAGAGGATAGTAGAAAGATGCTTCCTTGTGCTTGACTATACAAAGCATTTGACTGTGCGAATCATATTAAACTATGGCTAGTACTGAAAGAAACAGTTATTCCAGAATATTTCATTGTGCTCATGTGGAACATGTACTTGAACGAAAGACGATAAATGGAGCACATTTACTAGAAAGAAAGTCTGCCGTGGAGAGAAAGGCAAGTGTGTCTGGACAGTCCTTTCCCACACCTCGAAAGATGAAGAGTGTAATGCATGGATTCAAGCAACCCCCTCAACAGAGGCCAGGAGAAGAGATGGAATTATCTGTGGAAGGTTTGTCTATTGACATGAATCCTTGGGCTATCCATTGGAGACCCACAAGACTTTTCAGAATGTTGTGGCAGCCAAAATACTACCGGCATGGGTCAAAGAGACAGGGACAAGACAAAATGAAGGAAAGTTGTAATGTAGCAGATTGTTTTTAATCATGCAATGCATGCTTTTAATTCCCTTTCTTGGTTTCAGTTGTAAGAACCTTGAAGGCAACAAATACTGAAACCAATACTGGAAAAAATAAATGACTGAGAGACAGAATTTTAAATGACACTCGAGCAGCAGTTCTCAACCTGTGGGTCCTGATCCCTTTGCTGGCTATATAACCCTTTCACAGGGGTCACCTGATTCATAACAGTAGCAAAATGATAGCTATAAAGTAGCAATGAGACTAATTTTATGATTGAGGGGGGGGTCACCACAACATGAGCAACTGTATTAAAGCGTATTAAATTAAACTGTATTAAAGGGTCACGGCATTCGGAAGGTGGAGAACCCCTGCTCTAAAGGGACCAGAAGTAGAAAATATGTGGAAATCCAAATGACAATCAAAGAGTCTGAATAGGAAAGGGCAGCAAGGGACAGAGAATAGGACTATGGCATCTGCCAGCACTTGAAGACCAGGATCTCAGTGGACTAACAGGCCAGTCTCACAGAGTGAGCTTTTGAGAAATGATTTTGATCTAATTAATAATCATCATCGTAGTTAATATTTACTATGCATTTATATGATTTTTGCTGTTAGTGCTAAGCATCTACTTTGCTTTATGTCCTGCAGCTTCCCCAACAATCCTAAGACGTTGCTTATTACGCCAGGGTAAATAGCTGTGGTGACCACTAAACCTTACATTGAGAGATGTTACAAATCAAAGGGTTACTTCTCTCATCACATTCTGTGCAGATCCCCTCCTCCCAGCAGTGATTCAGAGACCTGAGCTGGTTCCTGCTTGTGACTCACTCCCCTCCACCACGGGGCCATATGAACAAAAGAGAAAAGCCACTCCAGGAGAAGCCACACTCACTCCTAATTGCCTTGGGAAGGAAATGACAGATCATACTCCATAGAAGAGTATTAGTCCCACAGTCTGACCTAGATTCATGGGGCTGGAAAACACAGGGGGGCATCTGGATACATTGTGGACAACAGCTAACTGTGCCCACGGTTGGCACTGAGCTCATTCCATGTCACAGATCAAGAAACAGAGACTTACAGAGGATAAGTATCTTTCCTAAGATCAGAGAGTTAGGACGTGACTCCACCAGCATTTAAGCTCCAAACTATTTGACCTGGAAGCCCCACAATTCTTCACTGTCATGCGCCTCTGCCCCCATGATGGACTGAGTCGGCAGTAAATGGACTGTGTAGGAGGAGGAACATGAGCAATGGCATCTGCTGGACACTAGACTCTTACCATGTCAAGAAGGTACTGATTGGGGCATGATACATGTGACAAAACCATACAGGGGAGAATGCTAAGAGAGGACACCTTGGATGGAAAACAATCAATGGACGTCGTTGTGGTGGGGTGAATTTTCTAATATGGCTTTTCTACCCGCATCTCTGTAATTCTCACCAAAACATCTGGTGGGACTAGGTCAGTGGGGTCTGTGTAACATTATAGAGGGGATTGATCTGTTTTTGTTACCACCTGCCCTGCTATAAGGAAGAGAAGCAGAAGAGAAGGGCAGGCCCATTTTAGAAGAACGTGTCCGAGATCCCTTTCTGAAGAGACCAGAGGCACCAAAGCCTGAGACACAGAGCAGAGGAACAGCACTGAGACTACAGGGTATCTTCTGCTCGGCTACCCTTGGACTAGAGAACTGTGAGACAGGTCCACAGGGGGTCTGCCTTCCTGGCTGATGGATGCAAAGGACAAGGGACCCCATGGCTGAGAGACTAAGGACTGAGGAGACCAAGAGATGTGTCCTTACTCTTGGTTTATCCTGGCCTGTCTATAACCCACTGACTTCCCTAATAAACGAGCATTGCCTGCAGTGTGGCCACTGAAGCAAATTATTGACTCCAGCACAGGTGTGAGCGGCGTGGAACGGAACGGCTGGTGTCATGATATAGATACAGGAAAGTGGAGCAGGAGGCACACTCGAGCCCCATCTCCTGGTAGTAGGGAAGCCACCGGAGAAATAGATAGTTGTGAGAGTGAGTTTATATTTCTGAAAACACATTGGACAAGCGGAGGAGCGGTAGAAGGAAAAGCAAAGGGAAGAGTCCAGTTGCAACTGGTGAAAAGGCCAGTGGATGCCTCCAGAGCAAACCGACGGAGTATTTCCACTTTAATATTTTAGGAAAATAAAGAAGGAGTAGTGGTTCTTGGGTGGGCAGAGGAATCACAGATATTTTAAATCTGGATGTGGGGAAGTTAAGGCCCAGGTGGCTTAGATTTGGGAGCATGTTTCATGTGCCTCAAGAGTAAACGTCAGGAAAGGGGGGGACGGGTGGGAAGGCTGGAGCCAGATGGACTGGTGATTAGGGATGCGCGAAGTTAGCCTGTTCCTGAAACCTTGCTTTAACTTGACCTGATTAAAATGCAGGGTGGTTAAGTTAGAGACAAGTCAACTTTCTTGGGGACTTAAGTAATAATGCAAACAGCCAGATATCTATCTTTCTTGCATCACTAAACCTAAGACAACATACTTATTTTTTAATGCTATGTTCTATTTTTCACGAGGATGTCCATCAAAGCGAGGCTAGATTTGTTTCCGAGTCTCAACGTCTCAGCCTGCGTCCCTTCAGAAAAGGCTAACACATCACAAATTCTGCTCGAGAAATATGACACTTAATAGGCAGTTGCTAGACAACTAAAGTATTGGAACATGGCCATTTGCCTGTTTCTTTAGGCTCCGGGTGGGGCTTGAAAGGCAAGACATTCTCACATACTGGGAAAAGAAGAGCACGGGCTTCTGACGAAGATGATAAAACAGCTTAAACGATTCAAGCAGTCTGGTGCTAGCACCAAAGCAGGTACATCTTGGGGGGGGGGGGGGGGGAGCAAGCAAATGATAAAAATACAACACAGGCCTTATAAGTATTAGCTCTATTTCTCGGAGCAATAAGGCAAAGCAAGC